>CM034303.1:55249628-55438804 GCA_019925795.1 Dendrobium chrysotoxum
AAGGTATCATATTAAATTTATTGTCAAATAAAACGAGTCATAATAATTAATGATTTTCTAATACATAGATAGTTCTTTGTTTTTTAAAACGATCTACAATTCTATGTTTATTTCATTCTAATAAATACAGTTAAAAGCTGCTAAAAATTATATATTAAGCCTGCTTTCTGTAACAATTTTTTCCTAAAAAGTAAAATATCTTCCAGCCAACAACTTTTATGTAATATATATAAAAGTTAGATTAGCAGATAAAGAAGGTTAAGCTAGCCAAATAAGATTGATGATGGTGAATATCTATGCAAGTAGAAGTAGGAGGTAGCACAACTGCACAACCAAGAAGAAAACCTATGGATTAGATGATCAGTAAATAAAATTTTTTAATAATATGAATGATTTAAATATATAAATAAACTATATGTGCTAGAAAGTGATGATGGTTGAATTATATCCATTGAAAACAAACATAATAGAATTACAAATAAAATTTATATGCACCATAACAGTTTCAAATAAAAAAAATTAGTCCAGACGATCACAACAATGACAAGTGAAAAAATTTCTAATAATATAAGGTATAACAAGAATAATAATTAAAATTTTCACAGTATAAATAAAGTAACTATATTTCGAAGTAATGAACAGCTGAAATAATGCTTGATAAGAGTTTGATATATAGTTTTGAAATCAAAACATGCGCTTCAAACTTAGATGGAGAAGATTAAATGCAATTAGTTTTGTTTCAACTTAATTCAATATGAGGTGGAGATGCAAAGTATTATAAATTGGAAAATTGCAATAAATTTTAGCCATACTGAATTAATGCTATCTTAGGCCAAAGAGATTTGATACGGGATGCTGTCATGCGGGAGAAAAATAGGAGACCGAACTCCAAATTTTTAATTAAAATGTAAGGATTGAAGTTATGATATTTATTAGCAAAAAATATAAATGTGTTTTTTAATGAAATTAATTTCGATAGGGTGAAGTTAACTCTTTATAATGTTATATGCATTTTTCAATTAAATTAATTACGGAAATGTAGCATTTAATTTTGAAAAGTTGCAGGATGATGAAGAGTCGTATAGGAGAAAAATAGAAAACCATACGCCAAGTTTTTAATTAAAATGTTATAGATTGGAGTTATAATATTATTTAGCAGCACATGTTAAATCAAACTAATTAATATTTTCTTTTTTTGTGAAATTAATTACGGAAATGAAGCTAGTAATTTTAAACGTAGCTAAGAAAAATATATATTTTTTATGATGTGAGGCTAAGATTGAGATTATTAATCAACTTAAGTAGAATTAAATGTTATATTTAACATTAATATATTAATGGTTAAGATTAAAATCATCAATCAAACTATTTAAAATAACAGGCCAAAATTCAATTTGGGAAGAATCACAAGCCATTTTTATAATAGTAGTGTATGCGTGTGTATATAACCATGCTAAATTATTTTATTCGCTTAACTCAGTGTCCGGCTTGCATGAGAATTTTAGTAATTGTATAAAGTAATGCAGTAAGGTATATCCATGCTGTTATGCCATTTAAACTCCCTGCCAATATATATATATATATATATATATATATATATATATATATATATATATATATATATATATATATATATATATATATATATATAATTGCAACAAGTTTCTGAACCGGTCAATGAATCTAATTGCATTGGAAAATTTTCTATTTGTTTGCGATGGATGCTTACTTATTTCCATTTTAGATTTATGATGGTTTTTTTTTTAATTTTCATCATCATTTGCCCTATCATGACTATTTGGGGCTAGCTTTATAAATTCTTACTTTCCGGTCATTTCTTCTTGGTGTTGTTTAGTGGTGTATTCTACTCTTCATTGTGTATAACCAAATCACTAAGTCCTTTTTCTTATAACTTTATTTTTAACAGTTGCTTCTCCTATGGTCCTTGATATCATATTCTTCCTAGTTGTGCACAGATCTAGCTTAACGTTTTTATTTGTCATAAAATCATTTTCAGTTTTTCTAATCTGTAATTTTGCTTTTTTTCTTAGAATATTATATACATTAGTCTGAAGATAAGATGTGTAAAAGGAGATGGTTATTATTTTCAATTCTAAATTCAATGCATTTATATCTTTTCTATAGCAATATACATTCAAATAGCAAATGACATGGCATCGGTGCAGACAATCTTTCTTAACATCATTATTAAGATTAGCTTATGCCGACTATAACTTTTTTCATCTATTTTATTGAGTCCTGCTCCTGCTTATCATCATGCTTTCTTGTTAAAAACCCTCTTTTCCTTGTTTTTCTGACTGTCCTCTTGGTGACTAATGGCTGCGTATTAGATGAAATCAAATGATAAAAATTAAAAGGACATTGAGCGTGCTTGATTGAAAGCGAATGAAGGATCATTAGATGAAATCAAATGATAAAAATTAAAAGGACATTGAGCGTGCTTGATTAAAAGCGAATGAAGGATCATTAGGTGGAAAATGTTTTTATACTCGGTTGAATATATAAATGATGCGTGCTTGATTGAATTCCTTGAGATAACATCTTATGTGATAGTCAACTATTGATTCTATGATTGGTAACCAAATTGAAACTCTTGTTCATTAAAATTAGGAAGTGTTTTCCATTATCATCATCAGCCTTATCCCAAATATTAGGGGTCAGCTAGGTGAATCCAAACTTTTGAATTAAATTTAATTTTTAAAGGATTCATGTCATGATTATTTGACAAGTTTTACGCTGGCTGTCGACTACCTAACGCAACCCTCCACATAAGGAATCTAAGAAAATAATTTGCGATGCAAAGATCTTAGCTTTTAATAATTTATATAATAGATTAGATACTAAGGAGGGAGAAATATATATATGTATAAGTTAGCAAAACAAAGAGATATAGGTAGTAAAGATTTAATTCAAGTGAAGTGTATTAAGGATGAAGATCAAAAAGTACTTTTCTTAGAAGATGATATTCAACAAATGTGGATGAGATATTTTGCTAAACTTTTTAATGAAGAATGTGAAAATACGTTGACTTTAGTGACCTTAGTATCCTAAATGAAAATAAAGTTGTCTGTTTTTATCGACGTAATAGTAAAACCGAAGTTAGAGAGGTTTTAAAGAAAATGAAGTGTGAAAAAGCTGTTGGAACTGATGATATTCCAATAAAGGTGTGGAAATGCTTAGGAGATGAAGGAATTTCTTGGCTTACTAAACTTTTGAGTACTGTTTTGAAGACTAAAAAAATGCCAGATGAGTGGAGAATGAGTGTGTTAATTCCTATTTTTAAGACTAAATGTGATGCATAAGATTGTGCGAATTATAGAGGAATTAAGTTTGTGTCATACTTTAAAACTATGGAAGCGAGTTATGGAGCGTAGGTTTCGACGTGATACTAATGTTTCTCAAAATCAATTTGGATCATGCCGGGTAGGTCTGCTATGGAAGCCATTCATTTATTGAGAGTTTTGATGGGGAAATATAGAGAGAATAAGGAGGATCTACATATGATATTTAGAGAAAGCATATGATGAAGTTCCAAGAGAAGTGCTATGGAGAGTTCTTGAAAATAAAGGAGTTAATAACGCTTATATTCAAATCATTAAAGATATGTATGCAGTAAGCTATTACTTGTGTTCAAACACAAGGTGGTTTGACCAAGTATTTTCCTATTTCGGTTGGATTACATCAAGGATCCCTGAAGCCCATATCTTTTTGCTTAGTCATGGATGTTCTCATTAGACATTTGCAAGAGGATGTACTTGGTGTATGCTTTTTGCTGATGATATTCTTCTTGTTGATAAGACTAGAGAGGGAGTTGAAAGTATACTTGAATTATGGAGGTCAACCTTAGAGTCTAAAGGTTTTTGCTTGATTAGATCTAAAATTGAATATATGGAGTGTAATTTTAGTAGTAATAGACCTAGTGAGGGGATTGCGACTTTGGGTGATTAAGTCATTAATAAGAGTACATGTTTTAGATATCTTGGATCTATTGTTCAAAGTGATGGTGAAATAGATAGAGATATTATCAGCATAATTCAAGTTGGATGGTTGAAGTGGAGGAATGCATTGGGCTTGTTGTGTGATAGAAAAGTCCCCCCTCAAACTTGGGAAAATTCTATAAGATGGTGGTGAGACCTGCAATGCTTTATGGTGCCGAATGTTGGCCATTAAAAGATAAGCATAATACTAAGTTCAGTGTTGCAGAGATGAGGATGCTCAGGTGAATGAGTGGCTTTATCCTTAGAGATAGGATACGAAATGAGAATATACGTGAAATGGTTGGAGTAGCTCCAGTGGAAGATAAGATTAGAGAGAGTCGCCTTAGATGGTTTGGTTACATAAAACGGCGGCTTCTGATGACCCGGTTAGGAAAGGAGAGGTATTGGATTTGACTTATGTTAAGAAAGGTAGAGGTAAACCTAAAAAGACTTGGTTAGAAAATATTAGAAATGATATTCTTTATTAGATTTAAACGAGAATTTGACTTTTAACATGACACAATGGAGAAAAAAGGATTCATGTAGCCGACCCCACATAGTGGGACAAAGGCTTGATGTTGTTGTTGTTGAATTAAATTGAATGTTGGAGGAAAGAACTCGCGAGCATTTTGTTTTTGAAAACTAGTGAAAAAACTCCAATCTGTCTTTTTGATATTTTGTTGGAACAGAACGTTTTTTTTTTCTCAAATTAATTGAAAACAGGAATTCTTAAGATGTTTGTTTCTCTTTCAGATTGCATTTTGTTTTTACATAAAATTGTAAATAGAGGACTTTGGTAGTTTAAAATGCCAAATATGGGCTTAGCTTTATGTTTTTAGTTTCTTAGATTTTTTTTTCACTGGTTAAATAAGCTCTTAGGCCTCGCCATAGGGTATATTTGGGTGATGCAGGTTGTTTAGGATGTAAAATTCTTGATATAATTTGGATGATGCAATGGATATAGATCGTATAAATAAGACTAGAGTTCACAGATCATAAACCATTATATATACAGTAACTTGATTTCTTTCGGTGTAAACTCAATGCATGAAACTTTAAACCAAATGATAATGCAATGAACAATTAATGTGAAGATATTAGTGAGAAATCCATGCATTAAAAAATCAACAAGCAATTGAGTATATTCACCACAATTGACGTCTTAGTTGCATCAAATTTGACCAAAATCAGGTTTCTCACAACACCAATAACAAAATATTAAAAAAATAGATCAATGAAAGAGATCATCAAAGTGAAGAAAATCTAGCTTCATATTATTACTTATCTTTTCCTGTAATTTATCTATCGCATTTGCAACTCACTTGAAGAAATTTCACGTCTAACATGCACTTAAAAGATTTAAAGTCAGAAATATGAAAATTTATTTATCAAAATCTTATGAATTACATGTCTCATATTTGGATATTTTATAAGAATCTAATTGCTTGTCTGCCTCTCATTTATTTAATTTACTTTCCAAAATTTAGCCATCATCTAAGTTAAATCCAACAATACCAGAAGAGAAGCCCCACAAAATTGACCCAAATGAAAAAGCAAAAGCAATATAAATCATTAAGAAGGTACAGTGGGCGCTGATAAAAATTAATCTAAAATCTCATCTTGCTGTGAATTCATAAGACAAATGTTTTGAGGCCTCTGTAACATTACCCCAGCCACACTAGCAAACAATAAGAAATCAAAGTAGGAGGCTCCAAGTCACTGCTCAAGAAATAACCTATGGAAGCTCATTTTTAAAGGCCTATCTGAAATCCCAATTATCCAATTGAAGCCCAAGAAGAACCCCTCAAGGAAGTGCTTCCATTAAGGCAAGTCCAATATACAAATCCCAAAAAATCACAAACTATGCATTTTCCATAAAGGTAAGTCCAATACTACAAATCCCAAAAAATCACAAACTATGCATCTTTGGAATGTATGCCTATGCATGAAAAACCTCTTTTAAGTAAATTTACCCTAAATAATTTAAGTATTAATTGTGATATTATGCATCTTTAGAATGGGCTAAATGGATGGAGTTTTAAATCTGAAATTTTCTTTAAGGCATTCATCAATATTGATACAATTTAACTCTCTCTATAGGCTCTTTTTATCATTTGGTGTATTAAGGAACCAAGAATAAAAAAAGTGTCAATTTTGATATGAATAATTATCATGGCAATAATATTAGTTGATAATTCTTTAAGGAACCAAGAATAAAAAAAAATGTCAATTTTGATATGAATAATTATCATAGCAATAATATAGTTGATAAGTCTTTAAGAGTTACAAAATCATAGTGCTTGTTCGTTTCATCTTTAATAAATATGATTAGTTATGTTTCATATTTACTTATTTCTTCAATCTCTATTAAAATTTCATGCTAATATTTGATCTCATGCTCAAATTTAATTTCAAATTCAAATTTCAACTCTGGTTCAAGCATAGATTATAATTATGAATATTTCTAATGTAGATGCATATTCAAAATCACCAACATCAGACAGATTCATATTTTAATTGCTAGTCATACTATGCATCTAAAAAATTCTTAAATGAATATTTATGAATTATAATTTGTTCAATGTGATCAAATTTCATCATATATGATTTTTTTTTTTGGTAGTAGGTGATACGCTTTTGAGGATATTGTTTTGATTTTTCTTCAGGTTTTTAATCATAATCCTCAGAGAATGATTGTAATATTCCTCAATATTCAATGACATGTAAAAAACCCTATGTTATGTAAATTGTATCTTTGTTCACCCAAATTTTTCACTTAAAATTTTCTGTAAAACAAATAATAGTTAACTTGTTAGTCTAAAGGAAAATTACTTTAGCAATAAGATCCAAAATCTTGCATAATTCTCAAGCATGTCATATTTATCTTGTTTGTTTTCTTTAAATTGATAATGCAATTGATTCCCAGATTCCGCAAATGATAAATATTACTATTTTAGTCTATGTTTCATGCGGATCATTATGACTTTGCTGCAACACTTAGCCATAATGGTTGAGGATGCCCCTCTAGTCTTGTTTTGGCAAATTCAACTCCTTGAGAATCATTTTTGTTATATTTTTCAAATGTCTTTCAAAGTATCAATCCAATTTGAAAAATTTCTAAGATCATATTTCCCATTGAACATAAGTATATAATTTTAAATATCATGATAATCACATTATAATTGTCTAGAACTATAGCTTTCAAGATTTAATTTAAATTGTATCCTTTGCTACTTTTGGTTGATCCATTTATTATATCTTATTTGTAGTTCACATAATGATGCAGGTATAAGCTTTAATATCAATTGATGAAAGACACTTAAGATTATAGGATTCCTAATGCAATTTGAATGATGAAATAATATAGTTCACTCAAAAGATAGAATTCACCGACAAAGACCATTAAACCACAAAAAAATCAGCAAGCAATTGACTTTTTTGCCATAAATGAATTTCTAGTTGTAGCAAATTTGTCCAAAGATATGACTTGCAATATCAATAACAAATTTCAAGAAGAAAATAGATTAAGGAAGAGACAATAAAGTGAAAAAAATTCCAGCTACATCGGTACAATGAAATATCTTACTTTGGGAGTTGCTTATCATACTTCATCAGAGTTGAAAGAATTCTGTGTCCAGTAAGGACACATAAGATTGAAAATAGGAATATGAAATTTTATTGATCAAATTCTAATGAATTGCATGTATCAGATGTTGATATTTATAAGCACCTAATGCGCATGGCTATTGTTGATTTAATTTAAATTCTAAAATTCGGCTTTGAGCTCAGTTAAATCCAATGAGACCTAAATCAAAGACATCACACAAAATTAGCTCAATTGGAGTTAGGCTGTTGAACATGCGTAACAATAAGAATAAAAACTGTTCAGAAGGCGCAATAGGAACTCCTAAACACTTGACGTGCAAATTCATCCTTCCGCTAGAGGAATCTATGGGACTGAAGGTTTCAAGCATCTCTATCAATACGCGGATGCATCAGCCCTGGGGGGGGGGGAATGGATTTAGGAAAGATTTTCTAATTGAAATTCAAATTGGAGGGAGATTTATTAGGAAAAGCGGCTGATTTGGAAAGGGTTAATTAGTAGTTGTTTTCTGATTAAAGATGATTAATTTGGGGGCTGATTTGAGGTCAGTTTTGGTATTTGTTATTTATTGTTTGCTATAAAAGTAGTAGGGTTTATGTTATAATTTTGTATGCAGAATTTTTTGAGTGTTTGTTGTTTGCTGTTTTGTCAGTGATCCTAGGTTCGTCTAGGTTTTGGGAGAGACGGTCCTCTCCAACGAGAACCATTGTATCTTGCTTTTGCATATTTCCTTGTTTAACAATAAAACCTGTTGCTTGCTAAATTTGTATTGGTTCGTTGGCCGATTTTTTGTTACTGAGGCGTATTAAATTGGTATCAGAGCATTTTCCTGGATCGAAATCTGAATTTTTGTTGCTAATTTCTGCTGAGATTTTCCTTTCCGTTCGCTCATTTTTGTTGTTTGGAGGCCAGATTCGCATCAAAGTTGTTGTTTTTTGCTATGAAAATCTTGATCAGGGTACCAATGGCCGGAAAAAGAGTTGAGTCGTTGGAAGAAAAGTTGGAGGAAGTAGGGCAACTATGAGCGAATGTGAATGAACGTATTTCAACATTGGAAGGAAGGATTGGGAATATGGAGGAGATGATGAAGCGGATGTTGGAGCTTCATACTAAAACAGCCCTGCCAAAAGCAAAGAGAGATTAGGAAGATGACACGCCAAGGGAAGATGGAGAGGGTGAAATTTTGGGAAGGGAGGATGAAATACCCCACATGGAGCCTTTATCGAGAAATGGGATGGGTATGGAATATGTTGGTAGGAGGGAATGAGAACAAGAGAATAGGCGGGCTGAATTTGGAGGAAGGAGGGAATATGAGCGGAGAAGGGAGGAGAGGAACCGTGGAGCGACACCAATGCTCGTCTCATGGAAGGCATGGTGGGCGGAAGGGGACATTTGGGTGGGGGAGATCAGAAGATTAGAAAGCTAAAAATGCCTATATTTCAAGGGGAAGACGCACATGTATGGATATATAGAGTGGATATACTTTGTAGTTAACGGGTTGACAGAAGATGAGAGACTGATAACCGCCGCGCTATGTCTTGAACGGAATCAAATGCACTTGCATGGTACCAATGGAGGGAGACGGGATACCCAATCCGTTCATGGGAGGAGTTTACGGAATGTTTATTCGAGCGCTTTTGAGCCAAGCAGGATGGAGATTATTATGAGCAATTCTTTGCATTGACACAAGTGGGCTCGGTGATGAGTATCAGGAAAGTTTTGAGCTTTTGTCAGGATGTTGGGAGGTTATCGAAAACCATGTTGGAAAACAATTTCATGAAAGGTCTCAAACTAGAGTTTAGAGCAGCAGTGTGGGTGGCAAGGCCCCATGACTTGGGAGAGGCGATGGAGTTGGCTCAGATGATTGAGAACAAGAAATCACTATAGAAGAGTAATAAAGGGGTCAGTGGAGGAGATTCTTACTGCACGTGGACCACTTTCCTGGCACTTAGGGTGCATACAATATC
This sequence comes from Dendrobium chrysotoxum, assembly GCA_019925795.1. Lineage (NCBI taxonomy): Eukaryota > Viridiplantae > Streptophyta > Magnoliopsida > Asparagales > Orchidaceae > Dendrobium > Dendrobium chrysotoxum. The sequence continues at coordinate 55,259,198 of CM034303.1, forward strand.
GATTAAAAGGGAGACTCCAAAAGAGGGCAGTTCGGGAGCCTTACAGGGAGGGAATTTCAAGAGGCTGATTGGTACTGAACTATAAGACAAGAGAGCTAAGGGGCTATGTTTCAGATGCGACGAGAAATTTGTACCAGGGCATAGGTGTAAAAATCGCACATTGCTGGTTCTCATTGTGTGCGATGAGGAGGAGGTGGAGGAGGTAGAGGCAATGACGGAGGAGGAAGAGGAGAGGAGCCCGTGCGCTTGGAGATAACGAAGTGTCATTGAACTCTGCAGTGGGATTCACCTCGAATCATACTATGAAACTGAGGGGAAAGATAGGAGGAGAGGCAGTGCGGCTACCCACAACTTTATATCAAACCAAGTGGTAGACAAATTAGGGCTGAAACTGGTAGACACAAGATGTTTCAGAGTGATGATAGACATCAAAAATGTGAAAAAGAGCAGAGGGGTATGTTAGAGTTTGGTGGTAGAACTATAGGGGATTCCTCCCATTTGAATTGGGAAGTACTGATTTAATTTTGGGAATGAAGTGGCTACTAACCTTGGGAGAGACCAAGGTAAACTGAAAAGCATTGGTCATGGAAATCCAAGTGGAAGGAAGAAAGGTGGTAAGCAAGGAGGACCCCAGTTTATCCAAAGCAATAGTTTCTTTAAAAACATAGTTAGTACCCTACAAGGGGAGGAGGAGGATTTTGGTGGATCTTCAGAGTCTGGAGGGAGGAGAGAGGGAGGATGCAATGGACATTCTAGACATTGTCCATCCCCTTCTTCAGCAATTCAGGGAGGTATTCCAGCTTCCCAGAGATTACCATTCCAATGGGAGCATGAACACTCTATTGTTCTAAGGGAAGGAGTATCTCCCATCAGTTTCCGACCATACTGCTACCCTCGTATCCAAAAGGATGAGATTGAGAAGCTGATTCGGGAGATGCTTGAAGCTAAAACTATCTAGCCCAATGTAAGCCCTTTCTCTAGTCATGTATTTTTGGTAAAGAAAGATGGAAGTTGGAGGTTCTGTGTAGACTATCGTGCCCTGAATAAGGAAATGACACCAGACAAGTTTCCCATACCCGTAATTGATGAGCTGTTAGATGAGCTGTGTGGATCTGTGATATTCTCTAAAATTGACTTAAAATCCGGATACCCCCAGATTAGAATGCAACCAGGAGACACCCATAAGACAACTTTCCGGACGCACGAGAGACACTATGAGTTCCTGTTGATGTCATTCGACCTCACTAACGCACCAGCCACCTTCCAGTCCCTGATGAATTGGGTATTCCAGTCCCACATATGAAGGTTTGTGCTTGTATTTTTTAACGATATATTAGTATATAGCAGGACTTAAGGGGAGCACTTGGAGCATTTGAGAGTTGTGCTGTCCACCTTAAGAAAGCACTCTTTGTTTGCCAATTAGAAGAAGTGTTCTTTCGCCCAACCCAGAGTGGAGTATTTAGGGCATGTGATATCTCAAGAGGGAGTGGCAGCTGACCAGAGTAAGATTGAGGCCATGCTCAGATGGCCCATACCCAAGACATTAAAGGAGCTGAGAGGATTCTTGGAACTCACAGGCTACTACCTGAAATTTGTGAAATGATACGGTTCTATAGCGAGGCCGTTGACGGAATAGCTCAAGAAGGACAACTTCAAGTGGAGAGAGTCAGCCATCCAAGCTTTTGAGGAGTTAAAGAAGGCTATGACCAATGTGTCAGTATTAGCTCTTCCAAATTTCAACCAATTCTTTTTAGTGGAGACATATGCCTTAGGTTTTGGGTTGGGAGTGGTACTCATGCAGAACTCGAGACTAGTGACCTATTTCAGTCAGGTGTTGACGTCCAGGGCAAGACTCAAGTCATTCTATGAGAGTCAACTGATGGCAATCGTGTTGGCCATTCAGAAATGGCGGCCTTATTTATTGGGAAGATATTTCGTCATCAAAACTGACCAGAGGAGTTTGAAGTACTTGTTGAAGTAAATAATGGTTACTTAGGAGCATCAAAGGTGGCTTTCCAAGTTATTGGGCTATGACTTCGAGATTCAGTACCGACCTGGAGTTGAAAATAAAGCAGTAGATGGTTTATCTAGGTGCCGTAGATGATGGCATTGTCTGTGCCCTTGGTGGTTGACTTGTAAGAACCAACGAGAGAGAGTGAACATGATACATGGTTGAGAAAAATTAGGGAAGGAGTTGACAGAAAATAAGGACAACCATCCGGGATATTTAGTAGTGGGACAAAAGTTGCTTCATTATGGGCAATTTTTGCTTCCAAAGATCTCTTCTTACAGACCCTGCTTGCTTCAGGAGTTTCATGGGATGGCCATTGGGGGGCATCCGGGGGCCAAAAAGACAAATGGCCAGCTCTCTGCAGAACTGTATTGGGAGGGTATGCAGAAGGATGTCGGGAAGATGGTGGCTAGCTGTGATATATGCCAGAGGCACAAGTATCTAGCTATGTCTCTAGGAGGGCTCCTCCAGCTGCTAGCTTTTCCAAAAAAGGTGTGGGAGGAGGTGACCCTGGACTTCATTGATGGGCTGCCAAAGTCAGAAGGATACACTACGATATTGGTGGTAGTAGATCGGTTGAGTAGGTATGTACATTTCATTCCCCTTTGCCATCCCTACACAGCAGTAACAATAGCCACAGTTTTCATGAGGGAGGTAATGAAACTACATGGGATCTCAGAATCGATTGTATCGAATCGAGATAAGATTTTTTTGAGCCAATTCTGGAAGGATTTGTTCAGAATGTAGGGGACCGTTAAAATGAGCACTGCTTATCATCCTCAGACGGACGGACGGACAGATAGAGGTGGTCAATTGTAGTGTGGAGACTTATTTGCAGTGCTTTATATCGGATACACCAAAGTTGTGGGCAAAATGGTTGGCTTGGGCAGAGTATTGGTATAACACTTCCTATCATTCAACAGCTCAGACTACACCTGTTCATAGTGTTATACAGAAGAGACCCGCCTCACTTGATATATTATGGATAAGGAAGCACACCTGTGACTTTAATAGAGTAGTACTTGAAGGACAGAGACAGGATCTTGGGGGAGCTGAAGGGGCATTTGTGGAGAGCTTAACAAATTATGAAGTGGAAATCATATGCTCAATGAGGTGGGGATGATGTAGGACTAAATGTGTTTGTTGATGTCTTACCTTTGAAATTATACGCTTTTCAAAGAGCAAGAGCAATTAGTCGCTTCCAACGATTTAAACGGTAAATTAAAACAATAAATCAATAATTTAGTTCAAGCAATATATTACATGATAAAGATTTAGAGCACAAAATAACCAATTAAATCAGATTTTGCTTAATGTGGGGTTTTCGAAAGAAATCCCTTAATTAATATTTATAATAGTCACTATTTAAGATCCATCACCCTCACTCTAACTCTTAATAACTGGTTAAGCAGAGAAAGCTTGTATGATCTTTATAATGCCACAATTGAGAGGAACTTGGAAGAAATAAGATTCGGGAGAGAGTTCACCTTTGTCAGGATTCAGAATAAAGTTGCCACTGAACATGAGGTTATCGTTGATCAATAGCAGTTGCAAGGGAGAAGAGGTTTCTGTGGGCTCCGAAAATTCCATTGGATGTGCTCCCCGGCCTCTCCGCGCCATCGTTCTATTTTCCTTGTTTTTTTGTTTGATGACGATGACGGTAAAGAGTTTTAACGAGATTAGGTTCTGGATGAATTTTCAGAAGGCAGATTGGGTTTTAGATAAGACACTACCCAGAGATTTCGCCCTCAATTTGTGAGGACTTTATGATCTGAGTTCTGGTTTCCTATAGGCGCAAGCCCCTATAGTTAATTACCCCTCCCGATAACGAGAGAGAACTTTCGATTAAGGCTAGTCATTAAAAAGCTCGCAAAGATTGTAAATCCAGCGTATAATAGCAACAATCTTAGGGTTTGAATTTTGGTTTTATGATTTAAAATTTGTCACCATGAACTTAAAACTGGTGGTGGGGGGAATGAAGACGAGCCCGATCAAGATCCCATGGTTCCGTCGTCCCGGGCTGTCATGATCCCTGGTCAACTTAGTCAGAGGAGGTAGTCGACCCAACCTGACAGAAGGCATCTTATCGGCAGCCATGGGTTACTTCGTCCAAGAATACCTTGTAGACCTGGGTTGGTATTTGTCTAAGGGGATATATCTGAATCCACCTTAGCTGACAGAGGGCTTTGTGCCTATCGACTATACCCTATGATTCATCGCTCAAGGGTTTGACGCCGTTAGGGAACATACGGGCTTTGGCCGTGATCGTAATATAATGGTGCCATTTCGCGGCAAAACCACCCTATCAGAGGGCACGTGCCACGTCCCTGCTGGCAAGAGACTATTTGGGGATGAATCGTAGCGATACACCCGACATGCATTCGCTCTTTGTGAGCTGAGGTTATTTTAAATTTATCACCCCCGACAAACAGTTGCGGGAGGTGGATTGGTTTTTAGTTTTTAGTTAGATTTCATTTCAGAGATTTGGAATTTTGTTTGATTTGAGATTTGAAACCCCTCCGGTTGAGATTTCCGATCGACACGGCCATCATCGGGGTGACGTTAAAGTCACTAGTGTTTTCGTAGGATTTTGGGAGGCATTTTATGATTTAAGTCGTGTCGATTCCAGTCCTTTCGAGGAGGAGGATGAGACTTGAATTTAGACCCGCGCAGCATTCTCAGACCATTAGATTTTGAAATCGTATGCGGTGGTCGGAGCACATGCGGGTTGTAGCATTTGACCCTGCGCAGCATTCTCAGACTTTTGCCTTTAGAAATTTGTCGTATTTGTCGAAGCACATGCATGAGTTTGTTGCACTTTAGTTTAAGGAGTCATATTTAATACATAAGTGAGGGATTTTTAAAATATTTAAATATGATCCATTGTGCGAGTGATTTCATTTAGAAAATTGCCCGAGATTTCATTTAAGGGCCTACGAACGCCTTCTGTCCGCTTGTACACATGTTGCGGATCCGGTGGCATTTTGCTTTAAATTTTCATTGGATCCATTCGTGGGTTATCCATGAGTATTCGAGAGTTATCAATTAAACTTGTAGATAGACTATCGTGCATATCATAAGCCTTTTATCATTGCTCGCAAGCGTTGGCATTCATCACAATTTGTTGCCTTGGATGTGTATATAATGCATTGCACACATCATATCTCTCTTAAGAGACTCATAGAAGCACTCAATTGTATGTATATTAGAAGTCCTAATACAATCAACAATGAATAGGCCACTTAAACTTGACTTCTCCTTTAAAGTCATATCTTGTTAATATTATTGCTTTCATCATTCTTCCAAATCGTATTTAAATTCTCCCATGGTTAGACATATTATCCCTTTGCACACAATAACCCTTTGGATGTTTAAGGTCTATTGTAATAGCTTTCTAAAGCATCTCGCATCACACCACATCTGATGTAGGCAAAGGGGGGGGGGGTCAACACAAGTTAACTTGTGTCTCTTTCCCTTCCCTTGTGTCTCCTCGGTTTCTCCCTTCCCTCTCGATTTTGGTGGCTGTTTGCTCTTCCCATGGCTGCTGGTTGGTTTCCCCTTGCTGCCTTCTCGTTTTTCCCCTGCTGCCTTGGTTGCTGGTTTGCCTCTTCGGTTCCTTCCCACCTGGCTGGTTCCGTGGACTTACCTGTTGGGCTTCTTGTGCCTGCTGCCTTGGTTGCTGGTTTGCCTCTTCGGTTCCTTCCCAGCTGGCTGTTCCGTGCCCTTTATGGCTGGTTTGCTGTGGACTTTTACCCTGTTTCATGTACCCCTTTATGGCTGCTGTTTGGTGACCTTTGGTCTTTCATTTCCCTAAATCTAATTGGTTTAGTTGGAGGTGCTATGGCTGTTTGGTTTCCTTATGGTTTGCCTATAAATATAGCATGTTTTGTAATGTTAAGAGTGAGTGATAATGTGATTTTTGGAAGCCAAAACCTGCGGGTTTCTTGTCTTGGAAAAGCTTGCGAGCTTTGTCCAACTCTTCTCCTTCCCCTCTAGGAAAGCTTGCGAGCTTCTCCTCCCTTCTTCTCGGCTTCTAACCCCTTCTTCTCTACGCAAGTGTCCACCCCACCTGTATCCTTCTTCTCCAAAGCAAGTTTAGAATGAAGTTCTTTTAAGTGTGAGATGTATGATGTTTGTTTTAATTGTCATAAAAGTTTGTAAGAGTTAGTCTTTTATAATATTAAAGTGAAGTTTTATGTTACATGTCATGTTTTATGTATTTGTTAGGAATTTCTTTATCTTTATGTGTTCAAGGTATAGGTAAGAGTTTTTTTCTTTTGTAAGCAAAAATTGAGGGGTTTGTCCTTAATTTTTGCTTACATCAATTTGGTATCAGAGCAAGTTTAGGGTGTCCTAGGTTTTGGTTGTCAGGTATCTTTATCAAGTAAGTCTTGGTGTCTATTGTAAGGTGTCTTTATGTCTTGTTGATTGTTGTGTTTTTTTTTGTGTTTAAAAAAAAAAATGGAAAAAGATAACAAAAGTGAGCCCGTGGTGAATGAAATTCAGCCAGAAGTGTTTCACAATCAAATACCTATGGATAGGTGGGTTCCATCAGAAGGTGATTCTACAGATCCTATCCAGAGGGAGTTATACAAGATTCAGGAAAAAATGATTTTGTGCACAGAAAAATACGAGAAGAAGAAGCGACTTCTTCGAGACCAATTTGCACAAGAACGAGAGATGATTCTAAAGAAATATGAAGACAAAATTCAAGAACTTGATTTGGCGTCTTCAACTCATCAGAAAAAAAAGTTCTACAGCAATTTCATCGGGAGATGAAAAGTTTCAAGAAGGGGAGTCTGATGTAGGCAAAGGGGGGGGTCAACACAAGTTAACTTGTGTCTCTTTCCCTTCCCTTGTGTCTCCTCGGTTTCTCCCTTCCCTCTCGGTTTTGGTGGCTGTTTGCTCTTCCCATGGCTGCTGGTTGGTTTCCCCTTGCTGCCTTCTCGTTTTTCCCCTGCTGCCTTGGTTGCTGGTTTGCCTCTTCGGTTCCTTCCCACCTGGCTGGTTCCGTGGACTTACCTGTTGGGCTTCTTGTGCCTGCTGCCTTGGTTGCTGGTTTGCCTCTTCGGTTCCTTCCCAGCTGGCTGTTCCGTGCCCTTTATGGCTGGTTTGCTGTGGACTTTTACCCTGTTTCATGTACCCCTTTATGGCTGCTGTTTGGTGACCTTTGGTCTTTCATTTCCCTAAATCTAATTGGTTTAGTTGGAGGTGCTATGGCTGTTTGGTTTCCTTATGGTTTGCCTATAAATATAACATGTTTTGTAATGTTAAGAGTGAGTGATAATGTGATTTTTGGAAGCCAAAACCTGCGGGTTTCTTGTCTTGGAAAAGCTTGCGAGCTTTGTCCAACTCTTCTCCTTCCCCTCTAGGAAAGCTTGCGAGCTTCTCCTCCCTTCTTCTCGGCTTCTAACCCCTTCTTCTCTACGCAAGTGTCCACCCCACCTGTATCCTTCTTCTCCAAAGCAAGTTTAGAATGAAGTTCTTTTAAGTGTGAGATGTATGATGTTTGTTTTAATTGTCATAAAAGTTTGTAAGAGTTAGTCTTTTATAATATTAAAGTGAAGTTTTATGTTACATGTCATGTTTTATGTATTTGTTAGGAATTTCTTTATCTTTATGTGTTCAAGGTATAGGTAAGAGTTTTTTCCTTTTGTAAGCAAAAATTGAGGGGTTTGTCCTTAATTTTTGCTTACATCAACATCTGTATGAATATATGATTTCAATTTGCCTGAGGCATGCATCAAGCCTATATGCATTTGGTAACTTAATCTTTTGACTCATAATAGCATGTCTAATACTAAGATGAATATAAGGTGCTCGTAGCCAGTAGTATAGAGAACCCTCAGGTAGATGCAACTTAGACTATAGCTAAGGATCTTAGTGAGCTTGAACTTGTTTATTGGAGAGTTGTTGGAGAGCTTCTAGAGAGCTTTTGGAGAGCTTTGGAAGGCCAATATTAGTTGGAGAGATACTTAGTAGTTTGTACATATGCTGAATTATTGAAAATATTGATTTATGCTCTTTTGACTTTTATTTGAATTTAATTGCTATACTTAACCAATTGATTTAATTAAGTGGTTAAATGAATTTTAATTAATGTTAAAAGTTCAATTTATTAGTTTAGATTTTAATTATTTAATTTAACCATTTAATGAATGTTAAGATTACAGTTTGAATTTATTTAGATTAATTATTTAGTCAAAATTTTAAAATTGTTAGAGTTTTGATTTGATTGAATTTAATTATTCATTTTAGTTAATGGGATTCAATTAGTTATCCAATTATTTAATTGATTATTTTAATTAATGCTTAAAATTAATTTGATTAAAACTATCTTACTTACTTTAATTAGGCTCAATTTATTTGATTAAAGATTTTAGTTTTAAGTTAAATTCCAATTGAAATTATTGAATTATTAAAAGGGATTTTTATTTAACATTAATCAATTAGCAATTATTATTTCAGTTAGTTAATAAAATTTGATTGTTTATTTAAATTGGTTAGTTAATACATTTTACTAATTTGATTAACTGAATTCTTCTTTTAGATTAGTTAAAGTTTAAATTAGATTTTATGTTAATTAGTTAATTTAAATGGCATGTTCAATTTTAGATTGATTAGTTTATTAATTAAATTGATTAATTAGGAAATTTTTGTTATTTAATTTATCAATTAATTAATATTGCAATTATTTTCAAATTAAATAATCATTTGAGCATTTTTCAATTTCTCCAAAATTGGTTAAGTCCCGGATTTTTTAGGAAATTTCGGCAGCCTTCCGGCGTCCCCTCCCCGGCGCCGGGAGGTAAGGGAGTGGCTCGACTCGGCCGGATCAAATCAACGGCGAGGAGATTTGGAGAGCGATCGAGTCTTCAAGTCTTCAAATTATGTGCAACCTGTTGATTAAACAATTTAATTTTATTTTAAAAGGTAGTTTTTTTGTCTCCTCGAAAATCCGGCAGCCTTCCGGTGTCCCCTCCCCGGCGCCGGGAGGTAAGGAGGGCATTTGCCCTTTTGGCTCGACTCGACCGGATCAAATCGACGGCGAGGAGATTGGGTCTTCAAGTCTTTAATCTCTCGATCGGATTAGCTCGACGATCGAGGGCTTCGGGGGACCGAATCAAACCCCGGGACTTCCTTCAATCTTCTGATGTTGCAAAACTTGTTTGAAAATTCTCACATCTCTCTCTCTCTTTCTCTTTTTAATTATTTTATTTTATTATATGTATTATAATATATTATATAATATACATATAATATATCAGATATAATATATCATATAATATATATTATAATATAATATATGATATATATTATTATATAAGATATATATTATATAATATATATAATATATAATATATATCTTATATAATATATTAAAAACAGAGAGAGGGGAAGAAGGATCGGGAAAAGCCCCCGATCGGGCTAGGGGCGGAGGCCACGCACGGCTCGCAAGCGGGAGCAGAGGTCAGGGACGTCGGGTCTACCGGCGCCTTCGGTTCGGGTGGGATCGGCGGCAGTCAGGTTAGGCGGTCCTTGGTAGGCCGGAGTTCGATGTCGGTTCGGCGAGGCTAGGGCACTGCTGCGGTCAAGCGTAGAAGGCACTCGGAAGAGATGAACGGAGTCGGTTTGCTCGACGGAGATCGACGACTGGTTGGGACCGAAGCAGGAGGTTGGAGTTTGGCAATCGAAGGCAGTCGCTGTGGCTAGGGCACAATGGATTCGGCTGGGCTTCGTCGATGTAAAAGGACCAGAGGTCAACGGAGATCGGAAGGTATGTTCTGAAACTTCTCCTTGTGTGTGATTTCCTGTTCTCAGAGCGTATGTGTGCGTGAGAATGAAAATGGGAAAGGGTTTCGTTTTTGTGTCGTGAGAGGGAGACAGTTTGAGCGGTTATGTCCGATCGTGGGGAGCCAACCGTGGAGATCGTGGGCTTGCGTGGCTGGTCGGTCATTTTGTCCGATCAGCAGTTACAGTCAGCAGTTTCGTTCCACGTACTCTTCGACGGAGTGGTAGTTCTCAGGTCTATGTTGAAGAACGGAGACCGGAGAATGTCAATTAACCCTTGATCGTCGAAAACGAAGCTGTGATCATGTTCTGGATCAGCCGTACATGAGGGGGCAGCAAACTATGGATTGGGGAACTTTTGTACAGCAAACAAAGGACTTCTGGACGGCGGGACAACAACGACCTTTGCTGAAATTTCTGGACAGCAATTCTTATATATCTAGGAAATCTGGACAGCAGTTTTGTGAGGTGGAAATCCTTTGGAATCGATATTCGGTGGAAGGGAGTTAGAAGGACTAATTCCAAGGAGAGAGGGGGAGGCAATGGGGGCCGGCCATAGAGGAAGGAGAGGGGGAGTAGCTCCGGATTTTGTGTGTTGATAAAGGAAGGAAGGCAATTCAAAATCTGAAATTTAATTTCATATTTTAATGTTTGGAGAGGAGGGAAAAGTTTGAATTTGAATCTCCATTAATTGGGGATAGAGAGGGGGCGGCACACCCTAATGGGAGGTGATTGGATTGGAGCATTAATGGGAAAGAAATAATTAGAGGAGAGAGGGTTGGGGCCGGAGGCAAGCATGGGTATATGGTTTGATTTAAGAAGTTAAGGTTTGCTATATTTAGAATCTTAAAATAGGAAAGTGTATTTAAATCAAATCCTATTTAAAATTCAAATAATGCATGATTGAGGGCTTTCCTAAATTATCCTTCCTTATTTGGGAAATAGATTTCAATTTCAAATTTACATGAATCTGAATTTAAATGCTTTCCAAATTTAAAAGGGATTAAATTAGGAAATCATTTAAAGTTTAGATTTTGAAAATTTGAACCCAATGGGAAGGAACACAAGGTGGCCGGCGGCAAGGGTAGATGGTGGGGCCTTGGGGGCCGACGGTTAGGAGGGGGAGTGGTGATTTAGGCCGGCGGCTTAGGAAAGGAAGGGAGAGGTGGAGTCGGCCTAAGGTTTGGGTGGTGTTTCGGCCAAGAGGAAGAAGGGAGATGGGGCCGGCAGCTTGGAGGAGGGGAGGGAGGCTAGCGGCTAGGAGAAGGGGAGGAGGAGAACCATGAGCCCTGACGCTTCCTGCGGCTGATTGGTAATACGTTGCCCTCACCTAGAGACCTCACCAAGATTCTCACAAAAACTCTCAAACTCACAAATGAGCAAAGATGAAATTTCATAATAGACATCATCCTCTCAAAAGGAAGAGGAGGGGGCTTTAAATAGCCAAAATACAATAGTAAGATAAAAGACCAAAGTGCCCCTAAGGGTCACAAACAACTACTTCCTCAAGTGAGGGTAAAAATGAAAAAAATGAGATAATAAATCAAATACATATATAATAATAATAATAAACTTAATACAAATGATAGCTCAAAAATAAAGTAGTGCGATCGTGGCTATAGATTGTCGGCCCCTTCTCTGGTAGACTCTGCATGGTCGGATGTCCTCGTCAGGGGGATAAGGTTTACTTGAAGCTTCGTCGCCACAGACAGAAAACCTTGGCAAGGAGATGGAATGATAAATTATCGCCCTGATATTTTGGTTCATACGAGATAGTGGAGCACATCGAGGCCGTGGCATATCGCCTTGCAGTTACCGCCGTCATCAGCCATCCATCCGGCCTTGCAGTTATCGCCGTCATCAGCCATCCATCCGGCCTTGCAGTTATCGCCGTCATCAGCCATCCATCCGGTCTTACATGTGTCCCAGTTGCGATGGGTGATAAGAGAGCACATTCCGTCTTCTTCACTCCCTCCAACCTTGACGGACGACATGGAGGTGTTATTGGGACCATTCGAGGTCAAAGAAGTGCGACAGAGAGTACATGGAAGCAAGAAAGTGTTGATTAGGTAGAAGGACCTACTAGAGCACGAGGCCATGTGGGAGTCCTACCAGATTATTCAGCAGCAGTTCCCTTCATTCCACCTTGAGGACAATGTGATACTTTTGGGGGGGAGTTGATGTAGAACTAAATGCCTAAAATGGATGAAATAAGACTATTGCACGATTTCTTGTTTAGAACATTAACGATACAATCATTAGCAAGTGAAACGATAAAATAAAACAAGAAAGGGGCGCCTACGCTTAGGCCAAACAACTTGCTAAACACTTGGAAAATCAAATTAATTTAGAAAAGTAACAATCTGCGAAGTAAATAGACTTTCAACCAAAAATCACTAATCTAACAATAAGATTAAAAACATAGGAGGTTAACTCCGTTTCTACGTTTACTAGGCTTTAGCAGAAATAGGTGAGCAAGATCGTCATGAATCAATTCAAACCACAAGAGTTAGTTAAACGACAAAAACACATGAGTAGGAAGATTAAGAAAACCTTTGCTTGATGTAGACAAGGCCGGAATCTTGCTCCGGGTCAGCCATCCATGCAAGAAGTTGCTGCTATCGGCTTTGGGAGGGGTTGGACAGCAGGAAAACGCCTTTACGATGAAGCTATAGTGAAAGGGGGCGGTGGGAGTGGCTGGACAGCAGGCAGGCCTTCTTGGACAGCAGTTGGAGGCGCTCCCGGTTGAAGAAATTCCAAGGGAAAGTGCAGAAATTTCTGGCAGCTTGTTGGAGAGCAGAAAATCTGAAGTTGGTAGGGTTTGGAGGTAGATTTGGAAGAAGGAAATCAGCCACGGTGTATGGGAAGGAAGTGGGAAAGTAAGGAAAGAGTTGGGAGTTATTTCCAAGTGAAGGGAGTGGAAGTTGTGGAAAGAATTAAGGGGTGGGGCTTGGGGGAGTTTCGGCCAAGGAGGGTGGGGCCGGCGGTTTAATGGAGATAGGGAGGGGATTGGGGGATTGATTTGGGTTTCCTAAATTAGATTTAGGAAATAGGAAATATTTAATTCAATCCCTTTTTATTGAAAATTCAAATAGGCTTTAATTAAGAAACTTTTCTAAGATAGATTTCATGAATTAGGAAGGATTTGGATTTCAAATCAATTTGATTTTGAATCCAAAATCTGTCCAAATTTTACTTAATCTAAATTAGGAAATATGGCATTGGGAGGGAAAAGAGAAAGGAAGTGGGAGGGAGCCGACGGGTGGGCTTTGGCCGTGGGGTGGTGGAGGGGTTTTAAGGTGGGGGTGATGAGGCCGGCGGGTGGATGGGGAAGCCAAGGTGGCCGGCGGTTGGTGGTTTGGGTGAAGCCTATACCGGCAGCTTAGGAGGAAAACAAAGGAAGGAAACTCAACAAAGGTAAAGAACCACGAACTCGGCCATCTCCAAGGTTGGTGGGTGATCCAAATTCCCTCTCCTAGGGATCTCTCTCCAAACACTCTCAAGATCTCACAAAGAGTTTAAGCAAGTGAAAATTTGATTATTTCCTCATTACATGAAAAGAGAACAATGGGCCTATATATAGCCTCATACAATGACTCAAGAAAGTAAAAGACGGCAACGCCCTCAGGGCTTACAAACAACCTCCCTTAAGTAAGGGATAAAATGGAAAATACTAAAAGCAAATACATCATGACTTAATAATAATGAAAATAAATAATACAACTCAGAAATATATCGATTCAATCGTGGTCGTAGATCGACGGCCACGTCTCTGATAGACCTTCCATGTTCTGATGTCCCCATTAGGAGTATTAATGCATCGGAAGCCCTTGGGAGGACTAAACCTGGATAGATTTCGGCTCCTATTTTGGGACCCAGTAAAACATTAATTCATTATGTGAGAAGCAAAATTAAGGAAGAGATCAATTAGGAAATATTTTCTAATTGAAATTCAAATTGTAGAGGAAAACATATTAGGAAAAGGGGCTGATTTGGAGGGATTAATTAGAAAATGTTTCCTAATTAAAGATGACATATTTGGGGGCAGATTTGGAGGGGATTAATTAGAAGATGTTTCATAATTAAAGAGGATAGATTTGTGGGCTGTTTTGTTATTTGTTGTTTATTGTGCTATAAGTAGTAGGGTTTATGTTATGTTTTGTATGCAGAATTTTATGAGTGTTTGCTGTCTACTGTTTTGTGAGGGATTCTAGCAGCGTCTAGGGTTTGGGAGAGACAATCCTCCTCTCGAAAGATGATCATTGTATTTTGTTTTTGTATATTTCCTTGTTTAACAATAAAAACTTGTTGTTTGTTGAATTTGTATTGGTTTGTTGGCGGTTTTTTGATACCAAGGCATATCATATGCCAACGGTGCTAACAAAGAAGATGAAATCAAAGCAGGAAACTTTTCAGTCACAGCCAAGAAAGAATCCTATAGAACCTCATTACTAAAAGCTTATCTGAAAGCCTAATTATCCAATTTAAACCCAAAGAAGAAACATCAGTGAAATCCAAAATAGAATGCCAGCCTAGAACGAGTGAACACTTCAGGTGTGGAATGATACATGCATCCAGAAAAAACATATAAGCTGATGGGTCCAAAAATTTTGCAAATGATGGATTCTGTAATTTCAATCAGATGAGAGTCCCTAATAGCCATGGACTTGATCAAATTAAAATTCAGTTGTAGAATTGACGAAGCTGATTACTTACCAAATCAAATGAGAGATTGCATGGACTAGAAAAAATCACAAGGCAGTAAAATACATCCTGTTCTGTTAGGGCATATCATCATATGCCTGTTTGAATCAAAGTGCAAACTAGAAAATAGAAAATCATAAAATAAAATAAAATTAAATTAGCCAAACTTGATCATTTATTTATTTATGCGATGTTTCTTTTAAGTATAAACTGTAGTTCTCCATTCTTGGGTATTTATTTGGTTGGTGGGAGCCCTAGCATCAAATCTCTTTGCATTAACTGATGCCCTGAATGTTTGATATATTAGGTTAATGATTAATGATTGCTTGTTACAATAAAAAAAGGAAGGGAAATTTTATTTTAATTATCTATCAATTTGATATTGTTAAGTAATTGAATTACTGAATTCATTGTCGACTTTACCCTTTGTTAACAGTTTCTTTGATTATGATGTGTTATGATTAATTTTGTTAATGAACAGTCCTAGCCACTGAAATTCAATGCTCATATCATTTGTTCATCATAACTGCCCACCATACCTCACCAGTAATTACGTAGGTGCTAAGAGTTCCGAGCTAGAGCGTTTCTGGAGAGTCGGCTTTGGAATGAGCACCTGACAATGAGGAGTTGCGTTGCTGTCACATAAATAATACTGCCTATTTCCACTTTCTATAGTTCATAAGTTGTTGAACAACTGAACAAGAGAGCCTATTGGTCTGTTCTCCCTCTTGCCCTTGGCCATGTCCTCTATTTTCATTTTGAGTGCTATGTTTCTTAAACTTAGATCAATGCATCTCAACATTATTGCAGCTGGACACATGAATTGTCGAGTATTGCATGTATACGCTATTTGTGAATGTTTGCTTGCTTCAAATTGATAGTGATGTGCATTTTAAACCCTTACTTTTATCCTCGTTTTGCCAGACGGTCATGCTCGTTATTTAATGCTCACAAAGTAAAACAAGCAAATTGCTTCACCTCTTGAAAATTCATGATTCCTATTTATCTTTGCTGTCTTTATTTTATCTTTCAAGTTAATAATATGGCTTGGTTAATTTATGAATGTACCAACAAATTGCTGTGTGAATGATTTTAAATAGTTTGCTATCTGATTAAAAAAAAAAAGCCAGTGAACTTACGGCCTAAGAGTTTGGTTTTGATCATAGTTAGAAAAATAAAGGTCTGCTATGTAGGGGAGATAAATCTGTATATGACATGTTTTGCTTCTTGAATCATAGCAAATCGTAACGAGGTTAAAATGATAAAAGCCGTCCAAAGATTGAGTGAAAACATGTTTACAACAGAATTTTTACTTAATTTCGTAGTATAATTATGAATGCCTATATTATTGATTTAAGTTATATTTGCTAGATTAAATTAACGAAGAATTTATTTCTTACTAAACTGCTTGCGTACCAAAGGATTTGAGGTTTGAATTTTATTTTAGAAGAATTGATAAAAAATAAAAAAAAATAAAAAAGATGCTTAAAAGCCAATCTACCATAACTTCATTGCCTAATATGTGTCGTTGATCACTAAAAAAGGAGCAAACGATGTGCAAATTAGAAATTTAACCGACCAATCTCAGCAAGCAATATGAACTGGTGATGAATTTAAAGAAATCAGACAGAAACAGAATATCCATAGTAGAGATTTAACTTGAAAAAGGGGGTTTTATCCATAAAATATCAAAACAAGCACTAAAAAAATATTTTAAACACTCATTTTTTTAAGACTTATTTTTGTATTTTTTTTTTCCAAAAAAAGATGGAAATGAAAGTTATGCTAAACTATTGGTGTATATCAGTATTCTATGAGAAAAATAGTCAATTTGCTTACTTTTTAGCCAAAAAAACATGATATGCATTTCAATGAAGTATGACATATGAATAGACTTTGCAGTCTTTCCTTTTCTTGTTATCTTTAAAAATGTAAGTCTCAAACTAGTAAAATAGTATAATGAAATCACTGACTGCATCACTACATAATCCTAGATAATATAATAAATAATAAATTGATTACCTTTTACAATTATGATTATCCTAATCTGAAAAATGATTACTTGAAGTTGAATCTGCAATTATCTACACTGAAACTTGTAACTTAGCTTTTCCATTCCTTGTTAACGCTTTTATTATCATCTACATGCCACCTTTAGTATTCCATATTAATTCTTTAATTTTCTATTCTATCTATAATGATTCCGACTAATTAATTTTCTTTCCAAAAATTGACCGTAGAACATTAGTACTTCAAGCTCTTTAATTTTTCACTATTTTATTCTTTTCGCGAATAATCATTCTTATTGTTTTTTAATTAAATAAATCTAATACAAAATATCTTGAATAATAAATACTGCCATAAATGGTTGAAATACAAAGTTATGTGCATTCTAATCATTTTCTTAGATTATAAGTTGAAGTACATATTAACATTGGAAAAAAAGAAATTCAACTTACACATCTGAATTAATGAAGTATAATTAAAAAAGGGTATATAATTGACAAAGTCACTAAGGTACACCCATATCAGTGTTGAGCAAACAACAAATATGAGCCGGGCTTCAAATATTTCAGCTAATGAACACAGGATTAGTTCAATGCTTTAAAGGGCAAGTTATGCATTCATCCAAATATTTTGGAGATCACACCAGTATGAAGGTCATTAGCTTGCCTAATGTCTAAGTTAATAATTTAAAAATTAATTGTTAAATTAAACCTTTATAATAAACTAGTTTTTATAATAACTTCAACTCAGTCCAACATCAATGTAATATTGAAAGATCTAAACTAGTGAACTTTGAGCCGCATCTCTTTCAAATTCTCATATTGATGTCCATGAAAAATTGTGAAAATGAAAGTTTTTAAAATATATTTTAATTATTGCAATGGAGAAGTCAAATTAGCCCCCGCTAATATTTTACACGAATTATATCATTTATTTACTTATGAATCTTATAAGGCCAAAAATTTAGGCATATGTGCCATATTTCGTTTGTTTTGCATATTTTACTGATTATGTATATTGCTCTACATTTTCATATGATCTGCTCCCTGTGTTTCAATCAGTCCTACATATATGCACCTCATGAGTTGGGAAATTTCTTTATGTAATATTTGTTTTCAATTTTATCAATTTAAACGTTGTCTATTGTATTAAGTTGTTGCCTTCTACGCCAGGTTTTGATGAACTTCTTGGTTTCCTTTTCAGGTTAAAATAATAAAGTGTCTTGTAGAAAATATAGTTGTAGATATATCTTTCAATCAGGTTGGTGGGTTATGCACTCTATGTTTCCTTGACGAGGTGAGCTAGGGGTTTTCTAATGATTTGAAACAATTAATCCAGACTTTCGACATACTTCTTTACTTGACCAAAGTTTTTTTTTAGCCTTATACTAACATGTTCCTTACTATCATAGATCGATCATCTGATAAATCAAAACCATTTATTCAAGAGGAGTATCATATTGATTAAAGCCTGGTGCTACTATGAGAGTCGGATACTTGGTGCTCATCACGGGCTTATTTCAACATATGCTTTAGAGACTTTGGTACTTTACATATTTCATGTTTTTAACAATTCCTTTAATGGACCGCTTGAGGTAATACCCTGTTTGCTGATTTTGTTTTGTTATTGAATAAAAAACAATACATTAATCTTTGTTATTCATGAAATATCAGGTCTTATTTCGTTTCCTAGAATTTTTTAGTCATTTTGACTGGGACAACTTTTGTGTTAGCCTTTGGGGACCAGTCCCAATCAGTTCACTTCCAGATATGTCAGGTTAATTCAATTTAATTACCACCACTGTTTTAGCTTATTTTTGCTTTGTGTATGCTTACATAATTTCATTGCACAACTTATACAGCGGAATCTCCTCGGAAGGATGGTGGTGAATTGTTGCTTAGTGGACTCTTCCTTGAGGCTTGCAGTTCAGTGTATGCTGTTTTTCCAAGTGGTCAAGAAAATCAAGGCCAACAATTTGTATCCAAACATTTCAATGTAATTGATCCTTTACGTACAAACAACAATCTTGGACGGAGTGTCAGTAAAGGTACTATTATAAACTGTGATTGCAATTTTGGAAGCAGACTGCATCTGAAGCTTGCTTTTTATCTATTGAATGGATTTCAACTGTTTGTGTTTTTTTATTCATTATATTTCTTTAAACAGCTATTGATGATGTTTATAAGATATTATCCTCTCATGTTAACCTTATTCAATACAGTTCGTTCATTTAAGCTACTTAATAATCTCATATTGTTTGCAATTGAGTGGATAATACATCCATTTTGTTGTTGTATATTTTGGGGAAAGTCAAGTTCTATGAGTCACGAAGAGCTGATTGTCCAGGATTTTGATTATTTACTTTTCTAGGTTGTTTGCATTATACAGTTGAATTTTTTACCGTCATTGTATATTAAAAACGAGTAAACTGAGATGTAACATATTCATTGATATAGAAAGTAGCTTTATGTCATGTCATCGTGCAGAATATTCAGATTAAGGAACTATATTGTGCCTTAAGGTATATATCATGTTGTTGGATCATTATGCTTTAACGCGTGTGAGGCTTACACTGAATGCATAGAACCTTCTAAACTCTCTTAGTAGAGGACTCATGTGACAGATTGTTCATTCGAAGATGCTTTGGCACTTGGAGCTGTCTAAAAGATTGATATGTTAGTTACCTATGCTTATTTCAGTTGGCTACCCGAGTGCTGTTTGTGTTTTGGCTATTCAGTTGCTGTCATATGCTGTAGTATATATGAGGCCGCAATTAAATTCTTCTTCTATGACAATATCACTAATGTGCATGCCAATGGAAGCATGAAAATTTTCAGAACTGGATCCAATGCTATCATTGGCGTTTCAAGTAATCTTCTCTGACATTAGTTTTTGTGATACTTTTTTCATTATCCAGAAAGATTTGGAGCTGATTTTGAGGATATTTGCCTTGATGTGAATTCTTGAAACCACGATTAGCCTTTGGTACCTTTTCATAAGAGTTTAATGGTGGTTACATTATATCTTTGCACTCAAATTATTTTATCCATTCAATATTGCGTTGTACAATTATTTTTTATAAACTAACCGTGGAATAAAAAAAAATCATCTCTCTTTATCTGTCATTTCCTTTAATAAATTGTGTTAATGCTAGGGCGTTCCCTGGAAGCGACGCACTGTATGGCCTGAATACAGTGAAAAGTGTGCAAGGGCTGCTGCATCGGCGCCCGGGTGCAGTGTTAAATAGGCAAGGGTTCCCACATCAAGGACGGATGTGGGCAAAGAAGCTAGTCCATGATACTAATATTAGGATAGGAACTTGGAATATAGGTTCCCTTACAGGAAGATTAATGGAATTAATAGATATTATGATTCATAGGAAGATAAATATTTTGTGCATTCAGGAAACTAAATGGGTTGGAGAGAAGGCTAAGGAGATTGATAGTTTAGGATTTAAAGTTTGGTATTCAGGTAAGAGTCGTACTAGAAATGGTGTAGGCGTGATTATAGATAAGAGTTTGAAGGATAATGTTATAAATATTAATAGAATTGGAGATAGAATTATGGCTTTAAAGATTGTTGTTGATGCTAAGATTATTAATATTATAAGTGCTTATGCTCCTCAAGTAGGTTTGGATATGTGTTCAAAATTAAAATTTTGGGAAGATTTAGAAGAATTAATTCAAAAGATACCTCTCGAAGAAAAAATTTTTATTGGAGGAGATTTAAATGGACATGTTGGTAGAGAGGTAAATGATTTTAAAAGCATTCATGGTGGATATGGGTTTGGAATGACTAATGAAGGTGGTAAGACTATACTAGATTTTTCTTTAGCTTATGATTTTTTAATTGCTAATACCTTTTTTAAGAAAAGAGATGAGCATCTCATCACTTATAAGAATGGTTATAGTAAAACTCAGATTGATTATTTTCTTATAAGAAAAGTAGATCGTTTAGATTGCAAAGATTGTAAAGTTATTCCGAGTGAAAGTTTATGTACCCAACATCGCTTATTAGTTTTAGACTTTAAGATGAAAGGACAGAAAATAAAAAATAAAGTAAAGCGATTTTCTAGGATTAGATGGGGGCATTTAAAGAATAGTAATAAAAATATTTTTGTGAGTAAGATTTTAGATTCTAAGATTTTATTTGTGCATGAGGATGCTAATGTTATGTGGGAAAAAGTGGCTAGTGATATTAAAAATATTGCTAAAGATGTGTTTGGAGTATCAAAGGGAAAAGCCCCTAATAGTAAAAATAGCTGGTGGTGGAATCTAATTGTGCAAGAAAAGATAAAAAATAAGAAGATTTGTTATAAAAATTGGTTTAGATGTAAAAATTCTGATAATTGGGAAAGATATAAAGAGGCATGTAAGGATTCTAAGAAAGCAATATGTGATGCAAAGATCTTAGCTTTTAATGATTTATATAATAGATTAGATACTAAGGAGGGAGAAAGATATATGTATAAGCTAGCCAAACAAAGAGATAGGAGTAGTAAAGATTTAATTCAAGTGAAGTGTATTAAGGATGAAGATCAAAAAGTACTTTTCTTAGAAGATGATATTCAACAAAGGTGGATGAGATATTTTGATAAACTTTTTAATGAAGATTGTAGGAATACAATTGACTTTAGTGACCTTAGCATCCTAAATGAAAATAAAGATTTCTGTTTTTATCGGCGTATTAGTAAAACCGAAGTTAGAGAGGCTTTAAAGAAAATGAAGTGTGGAAAAGCTGTTGGACCTGATGATATCCCAATAGAGATGTGGAAATGCTTAGGAGATGAAGGAATTTCTTGGCTAACTAAACTTTTTAATAATATTTTGAAGACTAAAAAGATGCCAGATGCGTGGAGAATGAGTGTATTGATTCCTATTTATAAGAATAAAGGTGATGCACAAGATTGTGCGTATTATAGAGGAATTAAGTTAATGTGTCACACTTTAAAACTATGGGAGCGAGTTATGGAGCGTAGGCTGCGGCGTGATACTAATGTTTCTCAAAATCAATTTGGATTCATGCCTGGTAGGTCTACTATGGAAGCCATACATTTATTGAGAGGTTTGATGGAGAAATATAGGGAGAATAAGGAGGATCTACATATGATATTTATTGATTTAGAGAAAGCATATGATAAAGTTCCAAGAGAAGTGCTATGGAGAGTTCTTGAAAAGAAAGGAGTTAATAATGCTTATATTCAAATCATTAAAGATATGTATGAAGGAGCTACTACTTGTGTTCAAACACAAGGTGGTTTGACCAAGTATTTCTCTATTTCGGTTGGATTACATCAAGGATCAGCTTTAAGCCCATATCTTTTCGCGTTAGTCATGGATGTTCTCACTAGACATTTACAAGAGGATGTACCCTGGTGTATGCTTTTTGCTGATGATATTCTTCTTGTTGACAAGACTAAAGAGGGAGTTGAAGGTAAACTTGAAGTCTGGAGATCAACCTTAGAGTCTAAAGGTTTTCGCTTGAGTAGATCTAAAACTGAATATATGGAGTGTAATTTTAGCAGTAATAGACCTAGTGAGGGGATTGTGACTTTGGGCGATCAAGTCATTAATAAGAGTACACGTTTTAGATATCTTGGATCTATTGTTCAGAGTGATGGTGAAATAGATGGGGATGTTATCAGTAGAATTCAAGTTGGATGGTTGAAGTGGAGGAATGCATCGGGCTTGTTGTGTGATAGAAAAGTCCCCCTTAAACTTAAGGGAAAATTCTATAAGATGGTGGTGAGACCTGCAATGCTTTATGGTGCAGAATGTTGGCCATTAAAAGAGAAGCACAATACTAAGTTATGTGTTGCGGAGATGAGGATGCTTAGGTGGATGAGTGGATTTACTCTTAGAGACAGGATACGAAATGAGCATATACGTGAAAAGGTTGGAGTAGCTCCAGTGGAGGATAAGATTAGAGAGAGTCGCCTTAGATGGTTTGGTCACATAAAACGGCGGCCTTCCGATGACCCAGTTAGGAAAGTAGAGGTATTAGATTTGACTTATGTTAAGAAAGGTAGAGGTAGACCTAAAAAGACTTGGTTAGAAAATATTAGAAATGATCTTTCTCTATTAGATTTAAACGAGAATTTGACTTTGAACCGGACACAATGGAGAAAAAGGATTCATGTTGCCGACCCCACGTAGTGGGACAAAGGCTTGTTATTGTTGTTGTTGTTGTTGTCTCTTTATCTGTCATTTCTTTTCCTCGGACATTTCTATGGATTTTTTTGAATTTCTTTTGTGCATGAAGTGAATTCTAACTATCCTTATATTCAAATTGCTCCATCTTCCTGTTCCTGCATTATCTGTTTAAACACAATTGGTTGGGCCACCTTTAACTATATGTGTCTCAAGCTATGCATATATTTTATTCATGTTTATTTTCATTAGTTTGGCAAAGTTGTTGACGGTTCTCTCTCCAGTCTTTATTTAAGCTGGTTGGCATAGTGTGATATTAGTTGAGTGTTGGTTCTTGATTGCCGAAACATGTCTAGATTTGTCAATTTATGTTGATTGTGGTATCATCAACATGGATTAGCACTTGCTTTCACCTGCCATATTATAGCATTGTGCGCTTTAAAACAAGTGAACAGATTGCATGATTGCATCTACAGATGCAAAATTCTAGTATTTTTTTATGTCATTAGCTGTCAACTTTCAAAGGGAATATCTTCTGATTTCTTATGATTTCATGCACTAAAGTTTGCCTGTCATCTGGGAGGAAGGTAAAATACCGTTTTTTAATATGTAAATCACAGTTTTTAGCTGGTGGTTGCTAATAATTTCATTTGATAGGCTTTATAATAATTCTGAAGGATGTGGCTGCTTTTTCTTTTATACTTAATTCATTAAACTTTTCATAAATGGATGCATTATTGTTTCATGCATGCTTGTTGAACAGGCAACTTCTATAGGATACGTAGTGCATTTGCATTTGGAGCCAAAAGGTTAGCTAGGTTACTAGATTGTCCAAAAGAGGATCTGATTGCTGAAGTCAATCAGTTCTTTATGAACACATGGGATAGGCATGGCAGAGGTAATAGACCTGATGCCCCCTCCCTAACTAATCGTTCTTTGAGACCCTCAAAGAAAGGTTCAGCTGAGGAGTCTGAAAATTCAGGTGTAACTGCAAGCCTGACCAAAAGTACTGGAAGTATTGGACCGCAGGTTGGTCTTGACCATCAGCCCAAAGGAAGCCTTGCTTTCCATCGTTCCATTTCTCAGGTCCTTAACATGACTCAACACTCTCCAAATGCATACAGGACAAGCAATCCCTCCATGTTTTCTCGCGCTCCAGGCCAGAAGGGCAATTCAAACCAAATTAATTCAAGAGACTCTGATCATCTGGAAAAAAATCTTCACAGTGTCAAGCCTGTTAAATCTGACAAGAATCAGAAAATTTTAAGACCCAATTACACCGACATGGACGAACGGGTTAGTTTCCAATTCTCTAGGACACAATCAAGTCCAGAACTAACAGAGACATCCGTAAATGCTCCATCGCGAATGAGGAGTGGTAGGGTTGCAGAGGCAAGTAAAACTGTCAGTGAGCATTTAAGATCAGAATATGGCAGCAGAAGGAAAAACAATAATTCTGAAGTTTCAAGCATTCAAAGTGCAAGGTCTTCGTTTGATGATCCTTCATTTTTTAGGCCAAGTTCATCTCAGCAGAGCCTTGAGGCTGCTACTGATTCTAACAGTGTCTCAAATAGCTATCATGATGATACTGGTTTCACAACTGTGGGGGAAGAACTTGCTTCTGTTTCTGATGCATTGGAGTTGCAGCAGCAGGAACAGCAGGACATGATTAATATGATGGCATCTTCACGGGTTCATAATTTTATTGGGCAGGTCCAACTACCGATTCATTTTACTTCTCCCCATCCTCCTCTTCCTCTTTCTCCTTATCTTGCTTCAATGGGTTATGCTCAGAGAAATTTGGTTAGCTTGATTGACCCTTCCTGGGGATCTACCATGCAATTTCCTCAAGGTTTAGTTTCATCACAGTTTCCTCATTATTTTCTCAATGTTAATAACCTGAAGTCAAACGCAGATGAACTTGAGAGTGGCAATGAGATTCCTCATGTAAATGCTATGATTCCAGAGGATGGGGAACATGATGCATGGCATGGCCATGATGTTGGGTCAGCCAGAGGTTTTGAAACTGATAATGGAGGCCAGATGCGTCGCTTTGATGAAAGGCAACATTCTTCTCCAAGATGGTTTAAATATGTGCCTTCATCAACAACAAATAACTCAATGTCAGGGCATCAAAAATTTGCTACAGAAAATAAAGTATCTAGAGATGATTATCCTAATGTTCAACAGCAAAGCAGTGGAACAAATGACATTGACAATGATAGAAATGCAAAGATGAGGCATATTCCAGTGCTGCAGGTTAGCTCTGCTAGAGGTAATCTGTACTCTGAAACTTCAAGGGATGGACCAAATGTGAAGCCTTCCATATTAACGAGGAACAAATGGGGAAGAAGCCCATCTACTGCCGTTACAAATTCCCTACGTGGGAAAGCAAAGAGTGAACGGCAATATGAAGTTGCATCAGAACCTGCTTCATCATCACATGAGGATGATGAAAGTGGAGGTTGGGCGTCTACATCAGCTGCAGCTACCAATATGGAAGAACGTGTCATATCATCAGCTCCTTTGATGCCCGTGCATTCTAGGAGCCAGCTATCTGGATACGAACAGGAACAGATAAGTGGTGCAGAATCAATGATCCCATTTGCACCGATGCTTGTTGGTGGTTCTCGACAGAAGTTGGCTGAAAATTCTGGGGTTATTCCATTTACATTCTATCCTACAGGTCCACCAGTCCCATTCTTAACCATGGTTCCAGTATACAATTTTCCGGCTGATGGGGCAAATGCTGATGGTTCAACAAATCGGGTTGATAAGGATGATGAAGAGGAGCATCTTCATGCATCTCTGTCTGACCAGAACTTTGATTCTGTAGAGAACTATGATCAACTTGATGGTCTCATGAATTTGAGTACCTCAAAAGGTGCAACAGCCCCAGATTCATATGAAGAACACAAACCAGACATTCTCCACAGTGATTTTGCTAGCCATTGGCAAAATTTGCAATATGGAAGGTTCTGCCAGAACACCCGTAACCATGGACCATTAACCTATTCTCCTCCTGTAATGGTGCCTCCAGTTTATCTACAGGGTCATTTTCCCATGGATGGCCCTGGTAGACCACATTCTGCTAACATGAACTTTACACAGGTCATGGGATATGGTCCTCGATTGGTTCCAGTCGCTCCTCTACAGCCAGGTCCTAGCAGACCTTCTGGTGTTTTCCACCGATATGGGGATGATTCACCAAGATATCGAAGTGGCACTGGAACTTACCTCCCAAATCTAGTAAGAATTTCCTCTCTTATACTGTTTATTTTAGTTCTTAGTATTTACTTGTGATGTACAAAGTCTTCTATATGCTTGGTTCTTGAAACATTCCTATTTTGCTCACTGTTGAGCCCCTGCATTTAGATGTTCAATTTGATGATCAATGGCTTTGTTTGCTTTTGCTTTGTCACCTTCCATGATTGCTTTACTTATTTCAAATAGAAAAATGCCCAACGTGAATGCACGGGAAAAAAATGTTAATTTGAAGGGTTCGTGATGCTTAAATTGTCATATATTTGAGAATAAAACTCTTGATTATATGTTAAGTGGTTGCTATTTGCAATACATATGAAGGATTAATGGATTATCAAAGACCATTCTTTTAGAGTTGGTTACTAATCACCTGAGCAATATTTTATGAATAATGATCAAAATGATCTCTAGATTTTTTAGGTGCATTTGGTTTAGCCACAAAATTTTTCTTGTGTTAAATTTAGTCCTCACTCACCAAATCAATGCCTATTCACTCAAAATGCTCAGAGTCAATGACGGTTCACCAAAACAATATTTATATGCATGAGCAAATGATCAAAATGATCCTTAGACTTTTTAGGTGTCTATTTTAGCCCCTAACTTTTTTAGATGTTAAATTTAATTCCTCCACTCACCAAATCCTAGCCAATTTGATCATAAAATCTACCATTTGGATAGAAATTAGTTGAGGGGAGCTTTTATGAGGATATTTAGGATTTTTATGGTTAATCACACCACCTATAGTAGCTCAAACTAATAGGATTGACCATCAGATGTCCATAGTGCCCTCATAGAAAGCTTCCCTCCTCCAATGTTCATCCAAAGAAGCATCAAAATTATTTTTAGGAACAAATCGATTCAAATATGGTGAGTTGAAGGATTAAATTGAATGTTTGGAAAAGTTTGGGACTAAAATGAAAACACTTAGAAAGTGTAGGGATCATTTTGTTCATGCACTTTTATTTGTATATTTGTTGTAACTTGTTCAATTGCCTTTTCTCAATTGTGACTGATTAGTATGATTTAGACACTTCATTGAAAAGCAAAATAATGGCCAACTAAAAAGTTGATAAATGAACTTTGGGACGAAATGTATTGGTTTTGATGGCATTGAAATTTTAAGGAATGTCAATTTAAAATCATAATATAAATTGGGCTTAAAAATAACTTGTACCTTTTGCATAAAATATTGCCCAAACTTTGTTAAACGACAAGCCATTCGATAGATTTTAAAACTTGCATTTCAGCTAGTAGAAGGGACGAATATCTCGGGTTTTTAATTTTGATTTAAGCAGAGAGAAATTAACGATATGCCATTATAAGATTATGACCCTTCATATTTATATTAATTATAATTTAATTTTGAATTATTTTGTTTTGCTTGGCGTGTATTGGTATTTAAATAATTTTGCTTGTAGATTTGATATAAACCATTTACAGCACTTTCTCTTGCAAAATTTATGTGCTTTGCGCGCAGTTTTGTTTGCCTTGGAATACGTAAAAACTCATCTTTATTTTCCATAAAAAACATGCTTAAATATCAAGTTGAAGATAAATGGTTAGTCTACACATACAAGTAGTAGTTATCATGATTTAAATCAACATAGGAAATGACATGTCAACCGTTTTCAAGTAGAGAACTAGAGCCACCCGGCATATTTTTTGTTTGAAACTATAACAAATCACCTCACAGAGTCTTCTACAAAAGAAAATGATAAATTTCTTCATTTTAAAAAAAAGTGATTTCATCATTATCACATTAAAAGAGCAATGCTTTCAAGCAAAATAACTAATTTGAAAGTGAAAATAGTGATAGTGAAACTCACCATGTGCAATCATAGCAGGCAGCATTTGACACCGAAGTACTGTTTGAAAATACCAAACAAATAAATCTTACACCAATAGCTGTCTTGGAATAGGGCGAAACTGATAGACTTTTCTCAATACTAGGAAATAGTTTTACAGGAAACTGAGCATAGAAAATAAGTGTCCCAAAACTTTGCCAAAACCGAAAGGTTTCACAACAAGAATGTAAAAATGCTACTTCAATTTTGAATAGAAATCACCTAGGTTCTAAGTTTTCGATGGTGTAAATTTTCTTGTTCCCCTCTGCCGCAGAGCAGTCAGCTTCTCCCCATCCGAACACTGAGCTGAGGTGAAGCAGGTGTTGTGATGCCTTGTTGTGTCGTCTCTCCCTCCCTGGCTTCTTGGTCAGAGCCTTAACTGTTAAAGAAGTAGCCACCTATGCCAATGTTGGCTGGAATTCCAGCCGCCTGTACGGATACCCAAGAAAAGAGCGTAGATCAAATTTGTAAAGAAATATCAAGGACCAACGGAATGAATAAAATAGAGAAACTGATTAGTGCCGTTTCTTGGATCCAGGACATGTTTTCTTACAGCTCTATAGGATTCTTTAAACCTAATTGTAACCATCCAATAGCTATTGCACGAAAAATTCCAACCAAAATTCTTCTTAGATGCTCCCATCTAAACATTTACACGCTGGCCATCCTTTTCCCTGCCCTTGACCTTTGAATGTTGTCAGGTTTTAAAGAGCTTGCCAGAGTTGGAAGAGAAAACAAACTAAAAGATGGCTGTCATTGAGTTATCACCACTTGAAAAAGACAGTTGCTATTGGATCTCCCTTATTTTCCCTGATCCCGACCCTCGCCAGAGGAGGATTCCATCCTTGCTGCAGTTGCTCAACAGATTTCTTGCCACAATAAAAGGTTGCTGCAACTCCTTGGACAGCCACCGGAGGTGCCTCGAAGTTCCGGCGGTTGATTGTGGCGAAGTCATGGACTCTGCTACAACCCTCTTCCTTCCCTCTTCCACCTCTTCCCCAAATCAGGGAATCCATCCCAAAATCGGGGTAAAATTGAACTCTCTCTCCAAAAACAGTTTTCTCTCAAGGGAATGGGTTAACCTCCCTTAATAATGCTTAGACTCTCCTAATTACAAAACTTTTGCAAAAGAAAGAAAAGAAAAGGTTTGACAATAAAATTTAATTACGCAAATGACCCACCAAAGTCTCACCATTTTACATGAGATAGCATCTAATGGTGTTATATTAATATGGGATAAATTTAGTAGCTTTTAATAAACTGAAAGTTCAGCTAATTCTTAGTAATCATTATTAAAAACATGTGACCAAAAGAAGCATGAGCTGGTTTCAATTAATCTAATTAAGAATGAACGAAGGTTCAAGTGTGCTTGTTCTAGTTTCTTTAATTAACCTAATGCAAATCTTCTTATTTCAAGCTTGTCATTGACTCGTAAGTTAACCACAACAGATCTATTAAAAGTAAGTAGGAAGAGTTCTTGAAATATTAGTTTGTTAAATTAATGATCCATGATGCGCAGATGTTCTTAAACTTTCTTGCTCTCATGTGGAGCATACCATATGATGATTCTCCCTCCCGACAACAATAGCTTCGAAATGTGATGAGCAGGTTGATTGTGACTCTCTCTCTCTCTCTCAGTGGCAATGACTTCGAACCCTAAAGATTAGATTGCATGCATCTCCCTTTCCATCTTGGCTGTGGCAACTTCGATTAGCGAAGAATAGGTCGTTCGTGTCTCCCTTTCCTTTTGAGCTATCTCGAACAATGAAGAATAGGCTTGAAAAAATGATTGTACGATAACAACAACAAGCCTGTATCCCTCTATGTGGGGTCGGCTACATGAATCATTTTTCTCCATTGTGTAATATTTTAAAATTTGATTGATTGAGGTGTAATAATTTTATCATCATGATGATTTATCTTTCAATTTAATAATATTTTATATTTATACATATTTAATTTATCATTATTTAATATTGTGTGCCATGTCTAAAATTGAGTGTGCCGCATTGTACACTATTGCTCCACATGGAAATTTGTGTCATGGTGCACCATTTGCCATAATAAGCTAAATAAAATAGCAATAAAGGTTTCTTTTTACAAATAGAAACCAATTCAAATTGCGTTATTAATTGAAAGCAGGGTTAATGACAATTACAAATCAATTTGCATGAGGCAAGTTAAAAATGTGGAGGAAAAAAGGCCACTTATAGATTGAATTTCATATAGGGAGCTAGGTATTATTTATTAAAGGTCATAAGTCGACCTCAAGTCCAGGAACCAAGGAGCATAAGAAATGTTACATTAAAAGATAGCATGTAAATCACACAAATAGAAACATGTGAGAGAGATATATGCTAATTATATTTCTTTAATTACATTAGGTGTTTATCAAGACTTTTCAACTAAGGAGCAGACCAATTCAAAATAGTAGACTGACTTTGTCAATATTGATCAAATTTAGGTGAGTGGTTGTATTTAAGGCTCTGGAGATTATGCTCTTAGTTGGCCTTTGAGGCAATGTTGATATTTTGATAATTGTTGGATGATTATGCTTAGCTAGAAAGATTGCCTTGATGGCGGAGATTATTGTGACCCATTAATTGAGTAAGAATCGACATTATGCCAATCGATCATAACCGAAGCAAAACATAATTTACATTTCTAAAGATTAAAAATTAAATTAAAAATTATTTAGTGTTTAAGATATCAATATTTTACACAATATTTCTTATATTTCCTAAAGATTAGCTTATATATGAATAAAACATATTATTAAGTATTGAATTAATAAGGCTTAAATGAGTATTGTTATCATTTGAGCTAGAGCTCTTTTGGTTGCATAATGAAAATATTTGTAAAATCATAAACAAAAAGAAGTATTTAAAATAAATAAGAGTATAAAACGATTTTTCTTCTCTCAGAAGTAGCAATGCATATTGTTGCACAACAACGACTTTAGGAAGTAAATGATAATCTTTGAAGAATCAGATAATGCAATTTTTCTAGAAACCTTTTACTAAAGAAGGCATTGCCAACTAAGATTGGAAGATTGATAATTTGCAGAGCATATGGTGAACCATATTAATTCTAAGTAAAAGAACTTATTCAAACTATGTGCAGATGAATACTGGGACTACTACTTGGTAGCATATTATTAAGCATGCCTACTTCTCCTATCAAGCTTTCTAATAGCGGAAACAAATATCGAGAAGATTAATAGAGAAATGCCTTTCCTCTGTATTGACTCTTCAAGAGTTCAGTTGTGTATAGAGGATTAAAGTACAAATTACGGAACCATCTTTTTTAACTTATGGCAAAACGAGATCTCAAAAAGCAAGTACTACAAAAGTAACTCAGATTGTAGCAAGAAAAAGATTGACCATAAAGGATTCTTATTGAATAAAATAAAGAGGGAATACAAATAAAACAAGCAATGCAAAAATTTAAATTGCTGAAAAAAAAAACTACTCAAAGATTTGATGATTTATCTATTATACAATCCCATAAGTTCATGAGATGATAGTATTAATGCTAATTGAATAAAGAAGCAATGAAAGACTTGGACAATGGGTACAATGCGTATGATGAACTCCATCAAATTGAAATCAAGCATATGAATATCATTCAATTTGTACTATGAGTCAAACATCTGTCATTATTTTTGTTGAGCAAAAGAAATTTTGAATAAAATTTTAAGTCATTAGTGTAGAAATTGTGTTGAGACCTGTAATGATTTATGGTGCAGAATGTTGGCCATTAAAAGAGAAGCATAATATTAAGTTAAGTGTTGCAGAGGTGAGGATGCTAAGGTGGATGAGTGGCTTTACTCTTAGAGACACGATGTGAAATGAGCATATACGTGAAAAGGTTAGAGTAGCTCCAGTGGAAGATAAGATTAGAGAGAGTCGCCTTAGATGGTTTGATCACATAAAATGACGGGCTTTCGATGACCGTGTTAGGAAAGTAGATGTATTTGATTTGACTTTTATTAAGAAAGGTAGAGGTAGATCTAAAAAGACTTGGTTAGAAAATTTTAGAAATGACCTTTCTTTATTAAATTTAAATGAGAATTTGATTCTTAACATGACACAACGGAGAAAAAGAATTCATATAGCCGAGCTCACATAGTGGGATAAAGGCTTGATGTTGTTATTGTTGTTGTTGTTGTGTAGAAATTGTGTTGAATATAAAAAAATGGAGAAGTAAATAAGTGCAAGAGAGGATGGGTTACCCGTAATAGAGGATCATACAAAGCAATTGACCTACCATGATATAGCTCAAACAAAACAAATAAAAATAGAAGTTAACTTGAACCAATCAATCATCATAGAGTGCCAATGATAAAGATGTATGCTAAAAGAAGAATGAGTGCATTTGATGTTATATAGGCAATAGTTCTAGATCTCAGAAGCATAATATTGAGCTAAAAGAAGAATGGTGCAGAATGTTGGCCAAATCAAGCCACCCAAAACAAATTTGATATTTTATGCTCATGCCTACACGCTTCTTTTTTTGTAACACCATTTTAAATAAATAATCTTGCAATGCCATAAGCATAACATATCTTAATGGAAGATATGCATTTTGCCACATTGTTTTAAAGCTACTAAAAATAAGAGGCCCGTTAACTATCGACTAAAAATTGTCTAGATATAATGGCACAATTTTTGAAAATTTTAACAAATAACTTATGCTAAAACATCATATTTGAAGATAGTTGATATTGTAATAATCCAAAAGAAATGAAAGATATTTGAAATATCCCATAAGGTTAGAAGATATGAATTCAAAATGTCTTATTTCTCAGTTCCTAAAATAGCAATTAGATAGGTGTACGGTAAATAACTATTAGCAATTGGTCTTCAGCCAGATTGCAACTATTAAATCAAAGAATTGTTTTGCTGAAAGGATATATAGTCTCAATGGTTAAAGGAGAAGGTTGTTTCTCCTAGTTTGCGGATTCGAGCTACATTCTTTGTTAATTATCGCTTTCTATTCCTAAAAAATATAACAATTTTTATTCATTGAATAAATTTAATCTATGTAAATATTCGATTATAAAATTATTGTATGAAACTAATCTGCATTTCAAAATAATACACATTGATAACTAGCTATTTAGTATCATGTACCTTGGACTAAAGATCAATGCAAGTAACAAAACAGTTATACTTTAAAAGTTATTTTTTCTATATAAAAACAAAGATTGTACCACTTAAGACTCAAAAAAATGGACAAAACCACCAAAGCATAACTTCGCAAAGGAAATTTAACTCGCCATTTCCTCTGGTTCATCTTTGTTGTAAATCTACAATGAGTGGGAACAAATCTATAGAAGATGAGAACACAAAAATTCACAAATGTAGAATGATGACTAAAGATGAAGTGAAAGAGAATGACAGAAAGAAAAAAACAAAAAAAGGTAGAGGCTGACCTCCATAGAACCTCAAATGCTTTTTCATCTTGATGACATATCTCTCGTTTCCTCCTAGTTTTGCCACATCCTATCCCCTCTTTGTTGGCATTGCCCTGAACATCTTTGATGCTTTCGTGAGCTCCAAAAGCTCTCCTTCACACTGCCTCCTCTGCCTTCTCTATCCTTGTTTTTTCATTGCAACAAAACAACATCTGCCTTTCTTGGCTTCGTTGTCCACATTCTTGCTTCCATTCCATTTTTTCCCACCAACCGCAAGGCCCTCATTGCTCTCCTTGACTTGCTCACATTTCCTCTACCTTCCTTGCTTTTACATTCGCACTACTTACCCATGCTAACTCTCCCCATGTTGTGCCTTTATCAATATAGGTTTATGTTTTTTTTTTCAATGCATAACACTGTCGTTGCTAGATCCCAAGTCTTGGATGAGAAAAGTGGAGGGTTACGTTAGGCAATTGACAGCCAGCATAAAACTTGTCTAATAATTATGACATGAATCTTTTAATACATTATGTTAATGCTAGAGCGTTCTCTGGAAACGGCACATTGTATGGCCTAAATACATCAAGAAGTGTGCAAGGGCCGCTGCACTGGCGCCTGGGGTGCAGTGTTACATAAGCAAGGGTTCCCACATTATGGGCGGATGTGGGTAAAGAAGCTAGTCCATGAAACTTGAATTATGATAAGAATGTTGAATTTAGGTTCTCTTACAGTCAAACTAATGGAATTAGTATATATTATGATTCATAGGAAGATAAATATTTTTTGCATTCAAGAAAATAAATGGGTTAGAGAAAAGGTTAATGAGATTGATAGTTTAGAATTTAAACTATATTATTCGGGTAGAAGTCGTACTGGAAATGATGTAAGTGTGATAATAGATAAAAGTTTGAAAGATAATATTGTAGAAATTAATATAATTGGAGATAAAATTATAATTTTGAAGATTGTTGTTGATGCTAAGATTATTAATATTATAAGTGTTTATGCTCTTAAATAAGTTTGGATGTGTTCAAAATTAAAATTTTTGAATGAATTAGGAGAATTAATACAAAAAATACTTCTTGAAGAAAGAGTTTTTATTAGTGGAGTTTTAAATGGACATGTTGGTAGAGAAATGGAAGATTTTAAAAGCATTCATGATGGCTACAGATTTTGAGTGACTAATGAATGTGGTAGGATCATATTAGATTTTGCTCTAGCTTATATTTTGTAATTGCTAATATTTTTTAAGAAAAGAGAGGAGTATCTCATTACTTATACGAATATATATAGTAAATTTCGGTTTAATTATTTTTTTATAAGAAAAATAAATCATTTAGATTGCAAAGATTATAAAGTTATTTCGAGTGAAAGTTTATGTACCCAACATCGCTTACTAGTTTTGGACTTTAAGATGAAGTGGCAAAATATAAAAGATAAAGTAAAATATTGTCGTTGGATTAATGGGGGCATTTAAAGAACACTAACAAAAATATTTTTGAGAATAAGATTCAAGATCTTAAGATTTTAACTATACATGAGGAAGCTATTGTTATATGTGAAAAGGTAGTTAGTAATATTAAGAATGTTACAAAGGATTTGCTTGGAGTATCAAAAGAAAAAATTCCTAATAATAAAAATAGTTTGTGGTTGAATCAAAATATGCAAGAAAAGATAAAAAATAAGTAACTTTGTTATTAAAATTCATTTAAGTGTAAAAGTTCTAAAATATTGGAAAGATATAAAAAAGCCCATAAGGAGTCTAAGAAAATAATTTGCAATGTAAAGAATTTAGCTTTTAATGATTTATATAATATAATAGATACTAAGGAGCGCGAAAGATATATGTATAAGTTAGTCAAGCAAGAGATAGGAGAAGTAAGAATTTAGTTTAAGTGAAATGATATAACGAAGATCAAAAAGTGCTTTTATTAGAAGAGGATATTCAACAAAGGTGGATGAGATATTTTTATAAATTTTTCAATGAAGATTATGAAAATATGATTGACTTTAGTAATCTTAGTACCCTAAATGAAAATATAATTGTTGTTTTTATTGGCGTATTAGAAAATCGAAGTTAGAGAGGCTTTAAAGAAAATGAAGTGTGGAAAAGCTGTTGTACCTGATGATATCCCAATAGAGGTGTGGAAATGCTTGGGAGATGAAGGAATTTCTTGGCTTATGAAATTTTTCAATATTAATTTGAAAACTAAAAAGATGACAAATGAGTGGAGAATGAGTGTCTTGATTTCTATTTTTAAGAATAAAGATGATGCACTAGAGCGTGCGAATTATAGAGGAATTAAATTAATGTGTCATACTTTAAAACTTTGGGGGAGAGTTATTGAGCATTGGTTACGAGTTGATACTAATATTTCCCAAAATCAATTTGGATTCATACGAGGTAGGTCTACTTTGGAAGCTATACATTTATTGAGTGGTTTGATGGAGAAGTATAGAGAGAATAAGGAGGATCTACATAAGATATTTATTGATTTAGAGAAAGCATATGATAAAATTTCAAGAAATGTACTCTTGAGAGTTTTAGAAAAGAAATGGGTTAATAATGTTTTTTATTCAAGTCATTAAGGATATGCATGCAGGAGTTGTTACTTGTGTTCAAACACAAGGTGATTTTACCAAGTTTTTTCCTATTTCGGTTGGATTTCATTAATGGTTAGCTTTAAGCTTATATCTTTTTGCTTTATTCATGGATGTTCTTACTAGACATTCGCAAGAGGATATACCTTGGTGTATTCTTTTTGTTGAAGATATTCTTCTTGCTGGTAAGATTGTAGAGGGAGTTGAAGGTAAACTTGAATTTTGGAGGTCAAATTTAGAGTGTAAAGGTTTTCGTTTAAATGGATCTAAAACTGAATACATGGAGTGTAATTTTAGCAGTAATAGATCTTAAGGTGGGGTGGGGGGGGGGGGGGGGGGGGGTTAGTGCCTTTGTCGATCAAGTCATTAATAAGAGTACATGTTCAAAATGATGGTGAAATAGATCGTTGGATGGTTGAAGTGGAGAAATGCATCAAGGTTGTTGTGTGATAGAAAAGTATTTCTCAAACTTAAGGGAAATTTTATAAGATGATGGTGAGACCTGTAATGCTTTATGGCGCAGAATGTTGGCCATTAAAGAGAAGCATAAAATTAAGTGTTGCAGAGATGGGATGCTCCACTGGATGAGTGGCTTCACTCTTAGAGATAGAATGCGAAACAAATATATACGTGAAACGGTTGAAGTAGCTCTAGTGGCAGATAAGATTAGAGAGAGTCTTCTTAGATGGTTTGGTCATATAAAATGTCGGCCTTTCGATGACCCGGTTAGGAGAGTAGATTGGCCTATGTTAAGAAAGATAGAGATAGATCTAAAAAAACTTGATTAGAAGATATTAGAAATGACATTTTTTATTAGATTTAAATAAGAATTTAACTCTTAACAGAACAATGGAGAACCACATAGTGGGGTGATAAAGGCTTGATGTTGTTGCATAACGCAAGCGCGAAGTGGACAAGTTGATATTTCTTTTATTTTTTTATTCCTAACATTGGAGCAGCACTAGAGGTGTAAGATCGACATTCAAAGAAATCTATGCCTATGCCCATAACAGCTTTATATATTTCAAAGATGGTCACATGTGATTCTTTGCGTTTGACAAATGCTAAACCAAAACTTCTAATGTGGGAAGCAAGCTCCATACCCGATTTATGCAGATTAAGAAACCTGTTGATATCATTAAGCTGCATATGTTTCTCTGGAAATTTAATGATGATATTGTTTGCTCATGGGTCTCATTTTTCTTGCATCCTGCACTTCGAATATATCTTGTAATGCAATAATTGATAGAAAAACTCAATCTTTACACCACAAATTTACTTAAGTGGAATTTGGCATAGCATTTTTGAGGTATCGAAACATTTGTGAACTCATTAATTTAGTTAACTCTGTCTATTCTTGACGCCTGTAGTTTAGCTTACAGTTGATGATATTTTGGTTAGAATACAATGATGATAAGCATACTGAGAGAAGTTGCTAAGAAATATATGATGATGTTTTCTCACGCTTTCTAAAGTGGCCTTATGTATTGTACTCAATATTGATTGGCATAGCTTTAGATGATCGTGGCTATGATAATGTGATCATACTATGTATCACTAATGTGCGTCATACAATGCATATCTTAAGTGATCATGCTTCTTGATCATTTTTTATGTAGATTTGTCTGTCTTTCATTGTGTGTACACCTTTTTTCTTCTCCCTATCTACATAGGGATGTAGCAAAAAAAAAAAGAGGTTGAAGATTCACCAATAAGATATGTTGGAATGTTTATGATGCAGGACTATATGCCTAATATGGATGAATTAAGAATATTGCACGAGTTCTTGATTAGAGTTTAACGATACAATTAATGTCACATGAAATGATAAAATAAAACACAAGACGGGTGCCTACGTTTAGGCCAAACCGCTAGCTAAGTACTTGGACAAACAAAATAACTAGAAATTTGCCAACATGCGTAATGATAAGAGTCCATTCAAAATCCCTACTCTAACAATAAGATTAGAATGCATAGAAAATTCATAACTCATATCCTACGTTTACTAAGCTTTGGCAAGATTTAAGCGGAGCGATCCCTTGCGTTTCTGTCACCACCTACAAGGTTAGAAAACAAAGAGGGAATTGAAAAGGGAAGAAAAGTCAACCTGTATGTGGAGAGGAATCGTCGCCGAAGGTAATCCTTTGATTTGCTAATGGTACCGGTAACGATTTGTAGAAGACGATTGATGTAGGCTTTGAAGGGAGACGGTGAAGTAGCTGGAGGGATGGCGGGTGTGAATCGACCGACGGTAGTCCACCGGCCCTTGAATCTTTGATCGTCGATTGTGTCAACCAAGGGAATGTGGATCCTCTCGAAGTACTCTTCGACGGTGGTTTCGTAAGCAAACCCTACGTCGAAGAATGGGGAGCGGAGTATGTCAATATTGTCTTGGT
Organism: Dendrobium chrysotoxum; assembly: GCA_019925795.1. Lineage (NCBI taxonomy): Eukaryota > Viridiplantae > Streptophyta > Magnoliopsida > Asparagales > Orchidaceae > Dendrobium > Dendrobium chrysotoxum. The sequence continues at coordinate 55,297,384 of CM034303.1, forward strand.
CGTCAAGCACTAAGCCCGAATCCCAAGGGCGGACTTCCATTCATGCTTCTTGTGGGATAGGTGGAGCGAAGATGGCGAGGTCTTGCGGTCCTTGAAGGTTCCTTCCAAGGGATTAGAGATTTCCCTTTGAAAATCAAGTAGAAAGGTCTAGGGGGAAGTGGGCGGCCAAGGTAGGGCTAGAGAGGGAAAGTTGTTTGTAGAGTTAGGGTTAGGGTTAGGAGAGTTTAAACTTTCCCAAACCTGAAATTACTTTCAGATTTTGAAATTTGGTGGGAACTAGAAAAGGAAATAGGATTTATTGGAGGGAGGAGGATTGGGGGGAGAGAGGGGGAAAGAGGGGGCAGCGGCAAGGGTAAGGGGCCGGCGGCATTAAGGAGAGGGGAGATGATTGAGGAATTGATTTGGGCTTCCTAATTTAATTTTAGAGAATAGGGAAAGATTTAATTAGATCCTATTTAATTTAAATTTCAAATAGGAACCAATTTGGGAACTTTCCAAAAATAAAACTTGTGAATTTAGGAAAGGATTCCAAATTCAAATTAAATAGATTTGAATTCACAACCTATCCTAAATTACTCAATCTAAAATAGGAAATAGGAATTAATGGGAAAGGAGGGCTAGGGCCGGCGGCTTGGTGGGGCGCTGGTAAGGGGGCCGGCGGTATGAAGGGGTGGCGGGGTGGGTGAGGCCGACAGGTATGGGGAGGTGGGGCTTGGGCCGTGGGATGGTGGGGCTTAACCGTGGGGTGGTGGGGAGGGAGGAAGCCGACGGTGGGAAGGGAGGAAGCCGGCGGTGGGGACTTGGGATAGGGAACCGAAAAGGAGCACGAATAACCACGAACCCGACACGTCTAGGTTGGTGGGTGATGCACGATTCTCCCTCTCCTAGGGATCCTCTTCAATAGCTCTCAACTCTCAATCTCTCAAGACAAGAGTGCAGGAAAATTTCGTAATAATCATTTATTAACCTTAAAAGATACATAAAGGGGCTTTAAATAGCCTCCATAAAGACATAACATAAAGACGACAATGCCCTCCGGGCTTACAAACAACCTACCCTTGCATAAGGGGTAAAACAGGGAAATAAAAACATAGAACTAATGAAAGAAAACAAAGATACAACAATACTCAAAAATATAAGGACTCGATCGTGGCCGTAGATCGACGACCACGTCTTCGATAAACTTTCCATGTAGAGATGTCCTCATCAGTTTAAGTAGGAGAATGATAGATCCATAGGAGCATGGATAGAATCTATTCAAAATGGTTTGCAAAGAAAAAGTTAATACCTCAGGCAACGCTCATTATGGTTGAATGGAAATGAGGATTGTAAAGCCAAGCTCAAGTAGTTGTTGTAAGGATGATTTTGATGATAAAGGGGTAAGCATAAGGTAACTATTGGATATAATTTATTTGAAAATTGAAATGATTTGCAAAGAATAGATTTGACACATCAGATAATACTCATTAGGAATGAATGAAAAATGAGAATTTATGAAACCAAATTCAAATAGCAGGGATAATAGGGATGATGATGATGATGTTAAAGGGGTAGGCCAAAGGTAACTTGAGTAAGAATAGAAAAAATTAAAAATTAACACTTTATTTAGAACTCTAGGGAAATGAATGGAGAAAGAAGATTCCTAAGGCGTGCCATAAATAGTTGAGATTAGGCTAGAGGGTGATGATTCATGGTTGATGCGTTTAATTAGTGATGCCTATAACCTCCTGATTTCTTCAATGGCTAGGGATTTCACTACTTCTGGAGGCATAAGTTTGAAGTTATATGCATGTGAATTTTTTCACTGAACATTTACACTTCTGTTAGCAAATGTGTTGTTTTTGATATTAAAAGGCATGAGCTTTCATAGTGCTTATACGCAAGAATAAACTATCATGGGAAACATTTTTACTGTTCATCCGGCTTATAAATACTATGTGACTGATATAAACCAACATTGAAGTCTACTGCTTTCTTGTTTACAATTCTCTTTTCATTAGCTCAAATATGAACAAGAGCTCTTCTACAATAAATGATATGATGCTAAAAGCCTTTGTGATGACTACAACTGATTTCTTGGTTGATCTCCAGAAGGCTTCTTTCAGAGAGAGACAATATTCAAATGCAAGAAATCACAGAGGCAGCTACAAGCATGACCGTGGTGATCAGGCAGACAGAGAAGGAAGTTGGATTAATGCCAAAGCACGATCTGCTGGTCGCGGTCATGCACGAAATCAGAATGAAAGGTCAAACTTCAGGTCTGATCGATTGGTTACATCAGATAATCGACAATGGGATTCATATAGGCATGAACAGTTTGCCCCTCATCAAGCTCAGAATATTTCTTTTAGGCCATCAAACTTGCAAAACAATTCTGCGAGCTTGCCATATGGCATTTATCCTCTTCCTGGCGGCAGTTCCAATGGTGTTGGTTCTACTGTCCCTTCTGTTGTGATGCTGTATCCATATGAGCAGGGTGTTGGCTATGGCCCACCTGCAGAATCCCTCGAGTTTGGATCATTTGGACCAGTGCATCTGTCCAATCATGAAGGTCCAAGACCTATTGATGGAAATCCAATAAAAAGAATACATGATCCAAGGCATAGTACTAATAGAGGAGGATCTCCACGATCTTCACCAGACCAACCCTCTTCACCGCAAATACCACCAAGGTAGCAACTACGTTCCTGTTTTGTTGTGCAGTGTTCTTGATTCAAGATCGCCTAAAATGGCTTTTGAAGTTGCAAAAAAGGACATTCTTTCTGTTTAGATTTGAATTTTGTGGTAGGTTACAAGTTGAAATGTTATATTTTCTAAACATGAAGGAAGTCTTGGAACATCTCTCTTTTATAGAAAAACATCTTGCAGATAAAAAGATAGGCTATACTAATTTAGCATAAAAAGAGATGACCATTAAGTTATGAAACTTTGACCAAAAAAATGATATTGAAAGTTCCAATTCTCTTCTGCTTTTCTGATACATTGTTAGCTTAAAAAGTGTAAGTTGGCTAAATACATGCCAAGATTAGTGAATGGTGTTATTTCTATTAGTTTTATTTCTGCTTTCAACTTGGTTATACTCATACATATTTCATATTTAAATAACTTTATGGTTCATTGTTTGTAATAATTATAATCTATTTATCTTACAGGGAACATTAAATTACTGTTGAAGATCTTCTGGCCGGTGGAAATCATTGTGATAGCTGGTCGATGGGCTTGTTTTGCACTTTGATCTTGTATATTTTTCTGTTGTAATTCTGCCTCTTTGATTCAATTTCCATTGTACTGATTTTGTCATTGTGTACACTAGCTCTAACCCTCCATTCCAGTTCTTCAGGGTAAAGGGTCGAAGGGAAGATGATGGCTCTTGCTTCTTTCTCCTTGGGTTTTACTCTGCAACAGATATTAATTGGTTTAGGCCTCTTTTGTAGTTCCTTGTAAAGCTGTCCCTAAATAATTGGGATAAGGCTAATGGTGATGATGATGATCATGAGTAGTTCCTACTAGACTTTTCTATCAGGTAAACTTCTACAGTCTTAGGTCTTTGTTTTACAAATTAGATATTTAGCTCCTTCTAAATGAAACCTTTTTATAGTGTACTATGTCCCAATATTTTGCATAGATAGGACTTTTTTTAATCATTTTATCTTTTTTGCCGATCAAATTATTCACTTATTTCTGGAGCTCTCTCATGCTATAATATTTTTTTCAATTTCTGCTTTGCCATAAAAGTTGTTTGCCTTCTTGATCACGGCTTATAGATCATTGGAAATTGCTTTGTATCTATGTATTTTTTTTTATTTCGTTGGCTTTATTAATTTCTTTTTTATTTACTGTAAATACTGATAAGATTATAACATTATTGTATGAGAAAATTTGATTTTTAACGGATTTTGGGGTTATTATAATTTTTTTCTTGTTAGGGTTTCGTTGGGATAGTTTTCTTACTGTTTTTAAAAGCAGTTTTTAGTGTAAAAATTTATTGAATTAAAAAATTTTGTACTAGAAAGTTGTTTTAAAAAGTAGTAAGAAAGTTGTCCCAACGAAGCCTAAAAAAATTTAAAAAAAAGCTTTTTTTTGTTATAATTATAAACTGTCAATATGGTTGTCCTTTTGTATTTTGAAGACTAAAGAAGAGATGGATTGAGTTAATCACTGAATTTTGTATAAAGATAAAATAATTTTTATTGTATAAAAATATCAATTTGATTTGTTGAGTCTTTTAAATATGAATCATATTAGTTCTTTCATGTGATCAATTATATCACTAAAAGTTAAGGGTTTAAAATGAGATTTTTAAATAATTAAGGGTTATTTTAATCTTTGATGAAGAGTTTCAGGGATTATTTTGGTTCTTATTTTGATTTAAAAATGAGTATTTTACTTATAATGTTTAAGTATGCATATGGCATTTAAGAATGCTAGTTATAGAAAATAAATTTACATTAATTTGATTTTTTAAGTTATTTGTGTTGAGACAATTGATTAGGAGATGTTGAGAGAAGATTGATGTGATATCCATTGATTTTGAAAATATATGATTAAGCCTTTGTTTGGGAAGGCTTTCGGTGCTACTTTTTAAAGTAAATTTTTAATATATGAATTAAAATTTTTGTACTAAAAAATTATTTTAAGCAGTTGGAGAGCCGTCCTTTATGTATGATAAAATGATACCATTGATGTCTAAAAAGGTTAATTTATAAATTCATAATTAGGATTATAATGTTATTTGAATTTGAGTGTCATTATAAAAAAATATTGAAAAATTTATAAATTTATAAATGAAAAATAATCAAATAATTATATTAAGGCAACAATTAGTGTCATTTTGTAAGATTTAATGATTAAAATAAATATTTGATCTAGATATATAAAATATAGGGTAGTTTATTTATGGGCATTTCTTAATATGTATGAATAAAAAATTAGGATATGAATGAATAAAAAATGTGGCATTATAATGCTAACCTCAAATATAATTGGAATGTACCTATAACAACCACAACATTATCGTCTAATTTTATTAATTAATTAATTTATCAATATAATATTTTAATATTTCTCAATCACATTAAAATTAATTATTGAAAAGGAGCATCTAATTTTATGAAAGTGAATATTAGTGATATTTTGATTTATTTAAATATTTAGGTGTGATATATAAATAAATATAAAATTTTTAGATATTGATATGTAAATATATAAATAGTTTATAATAAATATTTAAATTTCTTTAATATAATATATGATATATTATTAAAAATTTATCTCGATCAGATACGAATCTTGAAGCAGATACGAATCTTGAAGCAAAATTGAGGCGAAAGCTTCCGAAATTAAATCAGGGACCATCCAAACTCTAATTTCATCAAACTTATAGACAAATTGAATGTCTCAGAAAGACAAACCCATCAACACAAAAACCTGTTAGATTCGAGCCCAAATTAAGGGTCTAAAGCAGATTTAAACTATTCAGAGCTCAATTTGGAATACCAAACGAACTCTAAAGATGACATGCTTATAATCAAATCGAGCGGATCGACGAGACGAATCCAACAAGCCCAAGATCCTTGAATTCTGATATCATTAAGGCATTCGAATGACCATTAAACTGTCCATGATCGAGGGGATCAATATTGGCCGTCCATTAAAACCACTCTCATTTTGACCCTGATCTTCTATATATTTACAAGTCATGCCACTCTCAAAATATTATAAATAGCCCGCACTCTTCTCATGAGAAGGGGGAAGAGAATGGAGGAATTTGGGAGCGCTTTTGCCACCGACTATCACCGAAGTACGTCCCGACCACCGTCGGAGTTCCTCCAGACCACCGCCGGAGTTCCTCCAGGCCGTCGCCAGAGTTTCTTCCTGACCGTTGTCAGAGTTCTTCCCGACCATCACCAGATTTTTTCCCTGACCATCGCTGGAGTTCCTTCCCAACCGTTGCTAGAGTTCTTCCTGAGGATTGTCGGAGTTCCTTCCCAATCATTGCCAGAGTTCTTCCCGACCGTCGCAAAAGTTTCTTCTCGACCGTCGCCGGAGTTCCATCCCAATCGTTGCCAGAGTTCTTCCCGACCCGTTGCCAGAGTTCTTCCCGACCATCGCCGAAATTCCTTCCCGATCGTTGTCAGAGTTCTTCCCGACCATCGCTGAAGTTTCTTACCGACCGTTGCCAGAGTTCTTCCCAACCATCTCCGGAGTTCCTTCATGACCATCGCCGAAGTTTTCTTCCCCACCACTGTCGGAGTTTCTTCCTGACTGTCACTGAAGCTTTTCTAAACCATGGTTTTACTTTCGCACGTTCATCATCATCGCCATATTTCTGTCTAATTATTCAACTTGTTGTAATTCCATCATCTTCAAGTAAAGGAGAGAATCAAACTTTGTAATCTATCCAAATTTAGTGGAATTTTTTCATTTGGGTCAGGTCCATGATTTTTTCCTTTTTGGATTTTCCATGTAAAAAAATTTCTAGTGTTTCTCTCACTCTCAACTATTTGTTATTGTGCCAGATATACATATATTATTAAGATACGCTATATTTTTTACTCTACTGCTGCGTATATTCTCATCTGCAACAATATATAAATTTATTAATTGGTTTATTGAAAAGTTAACTTTCTTACCGATTCAAGTACTCAACTAGGTATTAATCATATTAAAAAAAAAAAGTATTCAACTAGGTATAGCTAGTTAACATCAGAAAAATATATTTGCAAATTTACCCGTAGGCGCTGTCAACTATAAAATGCGATGCCCTGCGTCTTTCGATCTCAGCTTTGTTTCATGGTGGATTGGCTCTCTCTCTCCCGCTCAAATGTGTGCATGTAAAACCCTAGCCAGGTCTCCCCTCTCCTCTGCTATGGCGAGGATAACCAGGACGAAGAGATTCAGGTCTCTTGCATTTCCTTTTCTGGGGTTTCGTTATCGCTGGAACAACACTCCTTCGCCGCCCTATTTCTCCCACTCTGCCGCAGCCGCAGCTCCAGCTGTAGGGGATGAATCCTCAGATGACACCGTAGAGGAACTCCTCACGAAGGGAGATAGTATTCGGGGATTAATGAAGATGGAGCGAAGATCGGAACCCGAGGAAGCTCGTGGCCGATGGTTCCCTTATCTCGATCTTTGCAGGGTTGGATCGGCGTCGCTGACCAGCCGGGAGGTCATTAAAGCGCTAGAACCGTACATCTTGGATGCGAGGAAGGAGAGGATTAAGAGAGTGGTCAATAATCGTAGCTATTCGGTCAGTTTGGTGGTGGAAGGACTTACTGATTTCGGGAACGTCTCTGCAGCGTTCAGGTCGGCGGATGCGCTCGGGATTCAGTCGGTTCATGTCATTTCTAGTGACAACAGGAAAAGGTGCAGCCGTAACTGAGGTGAAAGAGAAGTGGATCCTTTTATTTATCGGGAATTGAAGACTTATAGTGGATCTTATGCTATATCTACTCGTTCATGGCTCGATTCTATCAATTATTCTTTAGATGAGCGTCTTATGATTTCCATTGCATGATTGACTTGCACTTTTGGATAATTCAACTGTTTTAATTGTTCTTAAGAAGTTTTTTTAATAGTATTACGCCTTAACAGGTATAAAGACAATCGTCATGTCAGCATGGGCGCTGAGAAATGGTTGGACATTGAACTCTGGAAATCACCCAAAGAGTGCTTCCAGGCTTTGAGAATGCGTGGTTACCGCATTGCTGCTACGCAATTGGGAGATGATACGGTATCTACCACTTATATATTCAAAACTTTTTTCCCCCTTTTTATGTTCGTATGTGCAATGCAGGCATGCTTGATTTCGTGCATAGTTGCGCAAGCATGATTTTTAGCATTGAGTACATTGACTACTAATAATGTATAGAAGTGTTCCTTTTTCCCGATCAATATGTGAGCATACCCTGTTTGTTGTTGGTTAGCAGTGTGAATGTTGGTTTTATCTTCTTCTATGTATTCATTTCTATATTTACAGTATAAATCCATTTGAAACTCTAAAAAGAGAAGATCACAGCCATTTATATTCACTTTTAATGGAAACCTTTAAATGTGATTCATTGATTCTAACCTTCCAACTGAAAAGAGTTGTGCATAAGCTCTAAAATTTTTTAAGGAAAAATATCATACACACGAGATTAGTGTTTAACTTGGATCTACAATTTGCCTACATCTATAGGAGACAACAAACTCAATATAAATATGGAGAAAACAACACTTAGAACGTCTCTTAAGAGCTTCATACATATAAAAGCTATTAGAAGTTAGGGTAGTTACTTATGGGATGATTTTTTAGTTAGGATTGACTAAGTCTATCTACAAAAGGGTTCATTTCTTAACATTAATGATCAACCATCATTGAAGATTTTTATGGTGACCTTTGTTCTAAACTTTTGCAGTAACCTCTATTTAAGACTTTCATGGTGTGAAGTGAGCCATCATTTTCAACATTCTCCACTTTGGAGAGCTTCTTCCAAATATGATGCTGCCTTTAACGGGCATAGACTTGAGAGACGTTGATTAAGTCCGAATAATATTGAAACTTAATCTCTGTAATGTTGATAAGCAAAGTCATTTTAATCACCTAATGTGATGATAGATTTTCATGATGACAGATGCAACTATTGTTGAAAATGACTGATAGAGATGGTATTTTAATTCAAAAGCCAAATAGTTGGAATGAGATCTTTTTATGCGGTTGGGAACCTAATTTTTTATTTTATTTTTGTTGGAAACTAACTAGATATTATGAAAATTCACTTTGTTAACTTGAAATGAACCAGACAAGTGTGCTCCATTGGCCAGGAGTGCACCAATCAATTTTTGACGCATTGTTGTGGGTCAGACTTGCACAGATTTAACAAATATTAATCTATGATTTTACAAAACATAGGAGGCTTGAGTGTGTGCTTTTGAAACGAAGACAATTTTATCCATGTAAATGTTAGAAGAATAGTTTTTCATGATGATATCAACCTCCAGTTTTGATAAGAATGACAAATGGAGATGGTTTTTTAAATCTGAAACCAAATAATTGGAATGATACCTGGTGTGTATTTATGATACAAAAGCCTCACTTTAATATTCTTCTGTATAAAACGGACCAGATATTATGCTACCCACTTCGTTGACTTGATAAGCCAAGGCAAAGATATATTTAATACATTTCAGATTGATGACCGATTATAATGAAAGTGCAAGAAGAAGGTTGTTGTCTGGGTAGATAATCACTAATCACCTAGGCATGTCATTACCATTTATTTTAAAAAAAACGTGTCATTTATAACACTATCAGAAAGAACTTAAAATTTTCTTGTAATTGATACTATTTCTAACACTTTTATGTAGGTTTCCATATATGATTTAGATTGGTCGCTTCCAACTGCTGTTGTCATTGGAAATGAACATATGTAAGTATATTCAATAAAACTTGCCCTGCTTTCTTATATTATTTTTTCTCTTTCAAAATTAGTTTGTTTGATTTAATTGGCCCATCATATATATATATGAACATTGAAGTATAAAACGGCGGCCTTCCGATCACCCAGCTAGGAGAGTAGATGTATTAGATTTGGCTTATGTTAAGAAAGATAGAGATAGAGCTAAAAAGATTTGGTTAGAAAACATTAGAAATGACCTTTCTTTATTAGATTTAAATGAGAATTTGATACTTAACATGACACAATGGAGAAAAATGATTCATGTAGCCAACCCCATGTAGTGGGATAAATGTTTGATGTTGTTGTTGTTATTGTTGTTGTTACGAACATTGATGTATAATCAAACAGCACAACCATATGCATGACTGCATATAGTTCTATGTTCTGTTGGGCAGTTAATGATGAACATTTAAATTTGAGCATGCCACGTGCATAAACAACTTTATGCCTGAATTTCTTCTTCAGAATCAGCCAGGCTAGAATGGAAGTTCAAACAATGATGCAAATAAGGAAATATGTGTCAGTCCATTACAAGGGAGGGAAAAATATCATACGATTGTTTTATCTTTGTTGTGATCGATTACCATTACCTTAAAGGGAATACGTGTACGGGTTGACAATGTATAAGATTTGATTATATGAACAATTCTTACGAGGTTTTTAAAGAACTGTTGCTCTTTGTTTTGGCCTTGATAACTGGTTGTTATGATGCTACTTTTGTAGGGGCATTAGTCATGAAGCTCTGCAACTAGCTGATTTGCGTTGTTGTATTCCTATGATAGGCATGGTGGACTCTTTTAATGTTTCTGTTGCCGCAGGCATTCTCATTCACCATGCAGTCCATGATAGGTTTTCTCGTCTGGTAAGCATTTCATTCACTACTTAGGTTTCATCGTTAATCTGGATTCTTGAATATGACGATTGAAATTTTTTATTCTCATATCTTTGCTTGATTATACCATCAAAATGGAACATGTAACTATAGTGCGCTTTTTAGTCAAGCTTCCACTTAACGATTGTGATTGGCTGTATTGCACTTGAGATTACCATTACGTGCGGATGATAAATCAGCCTAGGAGGACTAGAAAGTACAACTCTGTTTTCCTTGTATATATAAGAATGGGGAAGCAACTGATATTTCAGCAGTGTTTTAAGGGGCAAAGGTACTTATTTGGACGTGGTTTTCAATGGGATGATAGAAAGTGAAGTGAGAATATCGTGTTCCAATTTGGTATCTTTTCTAAGGAGGTTTCAGATTCTGAAACAGCAGGAAAGCTGGACTCAGCGCTAAGTGGTAAATTTAGATACATGGTTTTGGTTTTTTCTTTATGAAAGGATGGAAGAAAGCTTTTAATGGGATTCAGGGTATGAGAGAAGGGATGTGGAAGATAGGAAAGAGGGTTAGAGTGTGCTAGAGATTACTGAGGTATCGAGGGGCAAGTCGTGCAAAGTATAATAAAATCAATTCATTTGATAATAATTGATACGTCATCAAAAATCACCATGATCTGGCACGATTCTCGATGCAAATCTTTATCGGAAACTTCTAAATTAAAATTCGGGATCATTCAACCTCCGATTTCAGCAAGTTTATAGTCAAATTGAACATCTCAAGGACACAAACCTAATGACACCAAATTCATTCTGATCCGAGCCCAAATCAAAAGATCAATGCATTCTTGGAAGCTTCGGAGCATTAATTGGATGATCAAATGATATCCAAATATGACGTGTGTATAGTCGAATCGAGCGGCTCGACGAGATGAATCCAACGAGCTGAAGATCACTCAATTCTGACATCATTAAAGCACTCAAATGCTCAATAAACACTCTATGATCAAGGGAATTAATATCAGCCGTCCAATGGAATAATCTCAACATGCTCTTGATTTTATCCATAATTACTAGCCATGCTACTCCCAAAAAATTATAAATAGCCTTTCATTCTTCACATGATGGGAGGGAAGAAGAGAAGAAAGCTTAAGATCTCTCTTGCATTTTCCATCCAACGTTGTGACCGTCGGAGTTCTTCTCGACCACTGATCGCGGCTAAACTTTCGCCCGTTCTCCGATTATTGTCAGAAGTCTTCCGAGATGCTGCCGACGTCAGATCTCCTCCGATCATCGTTGCTTGCCGACTACCATCACCCGCTAACTACGGTCTCTTCGACCACCGTTACTTGCCGACTACGGTCCATCAGACCTTCGTCGCCTGACTACGATTTTACCACCCAAATGAACATGTCAACACTCACTTGAGAATAGCTCTCATATCATCGGATTCTTCCAACCCCAACTAAGCAATATGATATATATTTTTTACATTGAGCCAATGACTTCCCCGAGGAAGGATATTATTTATAACTAACCATCAATACTATTGGATTCATTCAAATTTGGCTAAGCCTCAAGGTTTTTCTCCTTTTCAGAATTTTTCATATAAAATCATGATGTCTCTTATGAATGTTGCACCCGTCTCTTTTATCTTTTTGTGTGCTGGATCTTTCATACAAGTTAGGACGCTACACTATACATCTCTCTACTGCTGCGAATATTCTAGGACGCAACAATAATTATGCAGTCTATTGTAATATCAATTTTTTATAGAATGCACCTGTATGTATTATATGTGTGTGTGTGTGTGTGTGTATATATATATATATAATTTGACCTTGTTATTGAAAAACCTAATGAAGCAAAGCAAAAATGCTCAATCTATTATGGGGAGTTTTATGCCATAATTCAAGCACAATGAGTGTTATTATCAGAATCATTATGATGAGGACATCCACTATATTATTTTTATATTTTTATTTGATGTATTAGATTTATGTTAATGTTGATTGTCGTTTCCAATTTTGCCCTTACTTAACGGTTTAGACATATGTAAGCCCAAGGGGCATTTTAGTACTTTGATTGTCTCTTTGTTTTGGGTTATTTAAAGCCCTCCCCTCCTCCTTTGTGAGGGGATGATTGATAATGAAAATTTTATGTTCTTGTTGATTTCTTAGTGAGTTCATGTTGATCTCTTGGTGAGTTCATGAGGGGAGAAACCCGAGGAGGGTGATTTGCAATACCTGTCAATCTTGGTGGATTCCAAGGTTCGCGGTTCTCTTATCTTACTTTTCTTTTCTTTATCTTCCTTGCATCGACTTCCCTCCTCCTTTGGAGCCACCGCCGCCGGCCACCTAATCCCGTCCCTAGGCCGCCTCACGCCCCGCCCCTCCATAACTTCACCACCGCCGGCCACCCAATCCCACCCCTTGCCACCTCCACCCGACCCTCCTCCCCTCCAAACCGAGCCGTCCATCAACTCCACCCACCGGCCTTCCTCACCAAGCCATAACTGCCGGCCACCCTTGTCATGAAATTTGAAATTCAAATTTCAAACCCCACCCAATTACCTTCCTAAAATAGTTTCTTAATGATTAGGAAAGTCTTCAATTTAAAATTCAATTCAATATTTGAATTTGAAATACTTTCCTTATTGATAGGTTAATTTAGGAAATCCCTTGATTTAATTCAAACCTGAAATCAAATTTCAGATTTTGAATTCATCCTTCATTTAATTTTATGGCCCACCTACATTGAATCTAGACACCAATCCCCCCTTCCCCTTTGGCCGGCCCCTCTCTCCCTTTTCTAATTCTCATTCAATTAATGGTCTAAATTGAATTGATTGCTCCAATCATATCCCAATTAACGTCCACACTTAATCGGCTCACCCTCCCTTCTCTAACTGATGGATAACCCCATTAGTGCCTCCTCCAATTAACCATCAATTCTCCCATTTATTTCTACCCGTTGGAGTTTAAATTAAATTCAGGAGATCTGAATTTATTTCCCTTCAATTCAAATTCAAACCTAGAACTAATTCCCTCCCTCCTTCCTCTAACTTTCCAAAAGCTCACCCCAAATCATCCGTCCAGCTGGGATTACTCTTCGCCCTGATTTCCCTGCTGCTGTTTGAGAATTTCAGCAAAACCTCCTGCTGCCCCGACAATCAAAGAGGCTACGCTTGCTGTCCAGATTTTTCCTGGTTGCTGTTTGGAGTTTCTAGCATCTGAAAACTGCTGTCCAAGCTATTTGTAGCTGCTGTCCAAGAGCCACAGCTGGTCGTCCACCTTCTAGAGAGACTTCTAGACTGAAGCTAAGTGCTGATATGAAATTCTGAACCCTGAAATCTGCTGTCCAAGCTATTGTAGCTGCTGTCCAAGAGCCACAGTTTGCCGTCCACCTTCCATAGACCATCAAAGTGTTGTCTTGATGAAGTTAAGCGTGGTGTGCTGCTGTCCACTCCTTCTCAAGCCCCAACTACTACACCAAAGCGTCGTGTCTTCTTCTATTGGGTAAACTCTTCCTCTAACTCTTATATTTCTTTTGTTGCTTTCAATTGTGACTATAATTTAATTCACAACGATCATGCTAATTCTTCCCCGCTAAAGCTTAGAGAACTAACGAGTTGAGTGAGGGACTCCTTCATAGTGCTCCTCTCATTGTTAGTTTAGGGATTTATGGTTGAAAACCATCATGCATGCAACATTAGATTAAATTGACTATTGCAATCTTAATCTCTATGAATGTAATTTGGCCTAAACTTATTTTACCGCTCATTGTGTTTTATTTCGTCGTTCAAAATCACTTGAATTCCATAATTACTTCGTTCTCTAAATAGTAAGTGTGCAAATGCATTAAGTATTGCATCCATTCATGTATTGTTCTACATCATCTTGGTATCAGAGCATGATAGGCATAGGTAACATATGCTAGAAACATCCTAGGCATTTACCTAACCAACCATATGTTTGTTTGAATGCATCTCATCACTTAGATAATTTAATTTGTAATGTTAACTTGCTATCCAGAAATTTTCTGCAGCATTTAGAGGGTTATAGGTGACCCTAACCTAGCGTTTTAGGTGCTGTCCACATCTTAAAACCCTTCCTAAACACCTAGGCAACTTCACCAACTGCTATAGTTTGCTGTCCAGAAAATTTATGCCCCTATTAGTGACTTGTAGGTGAGTTTAGTCTCATGTCTAAGTGCTGTCCACACTCTAGAAGTCTCCAAAACCCTTAGACAACTTAGGTAATGCTGTAGTTTGCTGTCCCCTCACTCCCTACCTCATTTAGTAACTTTCTAGCAAGCCTAACATTGCAATCAGGTGCTGTCCTTGCACCTTGGGACCCCTCTCCTTCACCCACTCACCAATTTCTTGTGTGAGTTGAAGGTAGCATGATACCCCACCTTGTAGCTTGCTGTCCAAACAATTCCTGCACCCTTTAGTGAGCTTAAGTGAGCCTAACTAGTGGTCTAAAGTGCTGTCCTTTACATCCTATCATCCTTAGGTATCCCTTAGAGCTTCCCATGGACCCGATAGAACTTCAAAAGAAGTTAGATGACCTAGTTAGTCTAGTGGGTTCTATAACTCAAACCATGAAGGAGAAGCATGTTGACTCTCCCCACTCTAGGAATGTACCCCATTTGGTCAATCATGCTAATCGAAAGATACCCCACTCTATTTATCAACCTAGACTTGAGCCTAAGCTACAACAATCTCACGTAGAGCCACCTTACCGTCTACCCACCTTTGATGGTTCCTCGAACCCTTACGATTTTAAGGAATGGGTTAGACAATTAGAAGACTATTTTGAAACCCATCTTATTCCTTCGTCCCACCAAGTTAGCATTGCTAAGTCTCACCTTAAAGGTCGGGCTCTTCAATTTTGGATGAGGTTGGAAGATCATAAAGAGTCTCGCGTTGAATACCCTAATTGGAAAGACATGAGGCGAGAACTTAATTTAAAATACCGGTCCTCTACCAGTGACCAACCATCTGGTCTTAAGTTTAGGTCACCCCCTATTTATCAAACCTTTGGGTGTTGCACTTTCGAGAGCCCTACACATAAAACTCAGTCCTACCCACTTGTTACACCCCCTTCTGATCTCATGACTCCTAGTCCTCACCACTCTTCAGTTACCCATTTCCCTACAACTGTGGTTACCCCTAAACTTGTCCGACACACCACTCCCACCCACATAACTAATCAGAGAGTGAGCCCTACACCTAGTGACCGTCATCTAGAGCACCATCCTACCTCTTTTGTTTGGACAAACCGTGGACATTACTGTGGTCGAGACCACCCATCCCTTAGTGACATTAGGGTTGCTGCCCCACCCTGTAGGTCTTCACCTAGCCTTGATGGCCGACCCTCTACTGGATCTTCTGCTGGATTGGTCCCGCATGACTCCCCACTTGGATCAACTCCTAGCCATCCCAGTCCACCTTTAGCCTCCTCAGTCCTTAACCCTGCAAGTATAATTGTAATAAAGAAATGCATTAAAAAGAAAAAGTCCTCTGAACCTAAGACTGAGTGCATCCATTTTGTGGATACTAATGACATCATTGATAACGAGGACTTCTTTGAGGATGAAACTGAAGTAGTTAAATCAGACTCCCTATATGACCTAAAACCTGATTTAGGAAATTTGGAATCTTTAAACTTGGATACCTTAGCACCTCCCGATCCTAATCTCATTAAGGATATCCTGTTGGATAAAGTCTACCTGGACGATAGCAATGTGATCTCGAAAGAAGCCAATCTAACCTTGAACACATTGAATTTAAATTCGGAAGATCCTGATTTAGTTGTATCACCTATTGAGTTGACTTTGGATAATTCTGATGGTAGTAATCTCGAGTTGGAAGTGGTTCAATTGAATTTACTACCTGAGTTAAACCCCGATTTAAGTGACCCCGAATCCATTGATCTTAGGGCTATTACCAAATCTGGTTCTATTGAGGATAATAATATGATTTCGAAAGACAGTATCTTGAATCAGAAAGATTTTAAGCCTAGTGATAAGGAAGAGCCTCCTCTTGTCTTATTGAGGTCTATTTTAGGAGTTGCTTCTTTAGATTTACATGTGAAAGAGTGTGTCTCTCCTAATTTGACTTACCTCACCATTCCTTGTATCAACATTAATATTAGAGAGAGCATTGGCTCATGCCTTCCTATCTCCCATCTAACTGTTGTGCCCACATATGCTCTGGAGACTCTACCCCATCTCTTGGGTCCCATACCTGCTGGTGACTCCTTAGGCTATCCTATTATGATTGTGAATCAGAACCCATTGTCCTCTCATACTCCTGACTCCTACATTTTGCCCTCGATAGCCTTATCCTGCCATGTTAAGGGCCTTCCCTCTCCTAGTTGGATGATCTTACTAGGTTACCCTCTTGCCCCTAGGAGACCACCTATGACTCTAGCTGAGACTCCTTATAGAAATGCCCTTGTAGCTAAGGATGTCTTCACTGCTCCTCCTACACCAGTTCCTTTAAACTTGAAAACTTTATGTCCTCTCATTTTGTGACTGACCCATCTTTTTCTATCTATACGTGCTTGTGAGTTAGTATGTTTGTATGTGTCTTTGTAGTTTGTTGTCTTCCAAAATTTTCCTTTGATTTAAAATTTGTATGTGAGCCCACATTTCATTTCATTCATCATGTTTGTCCCATCTCTTGCATCACATTTTTTTTCCCATATCATTTATCTTGTTGAGTCTTGACTTTTGGACACATGATTTCGCATTTAACATGCCGCATTTGCATCTCATCCTCTGAAATTGCACGCCTAATTGAACAGAACAGTAATAATTATAAACTTCATATTGAATCTGAACGACGATTTAAAACTTTTGAGGTTGGTAATTCAGTGATGGTGCGGATTCGTCCGAATTTTCTATATAAAAATTCTAGTGTCTCTTATAAATATTGCACTCCTCTCTTTTATCTGTTTATGTGCTGGGTCTTCATACAAAGTTAGGACGCTAAACTATGCATCTCTTCTACCACCGCGAATATTCTAGGACGCAATTATAATTATGCAGTCTATTGTAATATCAATTTTTTATAGAATGCACCTGTATGTATTATGTGTGTGTGTGTATATAATTTGACCTTGTTATTGAAAAACCTAATGAAGCTAAGCAAAAATGCTCAATCTATAATGGGGAGTTTTATGCCATAATTCAAGCACAATGATTGTTATTATCAGAATCATTATGTATTACCTTGTGAGTTTGTTGTATACAGATGACCTAGCCTTGAGCCATCCAAATTCTCGAATTCTTAAAGAAAGTTGTGGCATCGATATGCAAAGTGGTTTACATTCATACAAGAATATATTTTCCTTCTCAAACATCCCCTAGTGTTGAGCATGCTCATGGACCAATTGAGTTAAATCACAGTTACACTTTTTTACCATACTAGTTATGTGATGATATTCAAGAGGGTTATTCCAGGTTACCCTTTGTATTGTGATTTTTTACTAAATTCACCCTATCCTTTCTGGAGATTTAAAACTGCAGTGTAGATTTTGATTTGGAAGATGGCCATTGCTTCAAAGTTTTCCACCATGGCATCCCCAATTTGTCACTACATGGCTTCCTCATTTGTGAGTTACATGTTTGGGGTTTGGTTGGATATTTTTGAAGAGATAAAAATAATTACTTTAGCGGAGGATAGATTCTATCGATCAACTCTTATGTGTGATGTGATGTGTGTGATCGCACATTGTTGGATTTGCCAACATGCTAGAAGGTCTAAGCACTATATCAAGCTTTACACTCCTTTGCTATTCCGCACACTTGGTAAGAACTCTATATGCATTATTCATATAGAAGAATTAGACACTCGGCTAACCCCTTTTTACTAGCAAAATTAAGCGAAATGAGCCTTATTCATTTCATAGAGGTCTCAAAAATTAATAGAGATCTTACGTTTAAGTTTTTATGGTGTTAGGAAGCAAAATTAGGTTTAATCAAGTTCATGATATTACCCAATAGTTTCTGGATGGTTGTTGATCAAACAACAAAGTTCATCTGTGAAAAAAGCCAAATTACAAATTTTCCCCGCTAATTTTATGTTCCCAACAAGATTTAATTTTTGCAGTTATTAAACCTTGGAGAAAATTAATCCTCCTGTGTAAGAGAGGGGAAGGGTTTCAACAAAGAAGACTGACTAGAGAGAGAGAGAAAAGGGGTATGAGAGAGAAAGAGAGTGGATTGGAGGTCAAGGGGAGGGTAGTCTGAGTAAAAAATCAGGCATCCAAACTCCCAGCAGCAAGAATCTCAAAGCTTTCCATATTATGAGCCTTAGGGGTCTTCTTTTAAAAATCCTTTGAGCATCATTCACAAGTTATGCCAACTTACTTCTAAGAAAACTACAAAAATAATTTGTAAAGCAATTCTAAGAAGATAAAATTAAATAAAAATTTGATCAACAATATCAAACTTAACTGATAACTTCATTGAATGAGTAGGTTTTCATTTGGGACAGCTTTCTTAATGTTTTATAAAGCAGTTTTCTAATATCAAAATTTTAAATTCAAAAAAATTTTATATTAAGAAATTGCTTCATTAAACAGTAGTAAAGTTGTCCCAAATGAAGCCTAAGGTTTCGTTTGGGATGATTTTTTTACCTCTTTTTAAAGTAGCTTTTTAGTTAAAAAATTAAAATTTTTGTATTAAAAAACTGCTTTAAAAAACGGTAAGAAAGTCATCCCAAACGGAGCCTAAATCAGTTCATGACTGCTGCAATTGTGAGTTTTAGAACCTTTTCTATGGTATCCAATTGTTTTTTAATTCGGCTACATATTTAATGCTTTTTTATTCCATTTTATGCTAAATTTGACTGAAAGTGTAATAAAAATCATGAAAGGAGAAAGTTCTAATCACATTTTTTATTATGCAATCAATTTGACCATCGGATGCCAAATCATAGTATCTAAATTTATGATCTCAATTCTCATTTTCATTAACATATGCACACTGTAAGCTTAACTCTATCATTCTCAAAGATTGTGATTCTATTCCTGGTGTTAACCTTCAGGGCTATCACTGTGATCTCGCTACGGAAGAACTACAGGTCCTTCTTGCAGAATTCTATTTGCGGCATCGAGACAGTTCAATGACCATAGTTCATGAGTATGCAAAGAGGAAGTTTGGAAACTGTTTGACAGAAGTTCCTCACTGAGTGGCACAGTAAATTAGCATAGCAGGGCATTCACTTTTTATTCATGCAGGTATGTGATGTTTTTTTATTATTTATATAATTTTCATGTAAAGCATTTGAAACCCTTTTATATAGGAGGATTTGCTTGCATACCCAAAAACTCATATACATTTACATATTTAAGACATAAATTTTTATATTTATATATAGAACAATCAAATCTTTAAATCACATAAAAATATCATTAGTATTAGCTTATTCAAAATATATTTTCATGTATATATCTTAATATTATTTCAACACGAAATTGCTATATAAATAAACAAAATATTTAGATATTAGTGATATGAATACATAAGAGTTTTGTGATGTCTTTTAATCCCCCCATTTGTATATTGCCCTCTACATTACTTGATTGGCATTTAGCTCTCCTTTCTGATGTAAGTGATTTTGTTGAATTCAAGATGAAAAAAAAGGGTAAAATATCCTGATTAAAATTTGATTAGGGAAGATTCTAAAATTTTTAAATTTGCTTTGAGATGGGGAAACCTAAAAATTAATTGATTATTCATATATCTTACTCCTATCAAAGCAAATCCAAAAATTTTAAAAACTATCCTTAGTATTCCTAACCCATTTTTTATTCATAAAGGTTTTCCATATTGATCCAGCTAGGGGTGGAACCAAGGAGAGCTCCCACCCTGAAATCTTTTTTTCCCCTTAAAAAATAAATATTTTAATTATTTTGCTCACCTTCAATAAATGCAATTATCAAAATTCTTAATATAAAAAAAAAATTCTTCATTATTTCATACATAAAATTATGCATATTACAATACTATTTTTGTCAACCATCAAAAGAAAGGTTGATTCCGCCCTAGATCTAGCAGGATAAATTATAAGGGGAAAAAAAACATTTGGATTCTTTGGTTTAGGCTTCATTTGGCACAGCTTTTTTACTGTTTTCTACAAAGCAATTTTTTAGTACAAAAATTTTTTGACCTAAAATTTTTTGTACTAAAAAACTGCTTTAAAAAATAATAAGAAAACTGTTCAAACGAAGTCTTAGTTTCTTAATTTGCTGCAACAAAATATGTAAGCCTTTATGATGACATAATAAATCTTTCCATGGATTCCATTCTTTAACATTTCAAAAGCATGGATCAGCTTTCGAATCCTACAAGGCTACAACGTAGTTTATCTTTTGTTAATCTACAAATATTCTTCAAAAACAAAGATTTAGAGCTGGTTTTTTTTTTATTTGTAGGAAACGGAACGACATGCAACAGGTTGATTTCCTGATACCATGCCAGATTCTTCTGGTTGACCACATCTCGGGTTTCATATGCTGAACCATGGTGAAATGTGTAAACCTCTTAACATATTTATTTACTTGTATTTATGTTTAGTGGATCTGACTTGTTTGTGCAATTACTTGGAAGTCATTGTATTTAGCTTCTTAAATTATTCGATCTGCAATAATTTCAAAATAGTCAGCCATGCACCTAGTCAAAAAGCTTTCGAGGCCTGAACATGGCGGAAGAATACGAGAGCTGAGTCATATCGAAGAAGCTTTATTCTCTCCAGGTGCACCGCTTCACCCTTTTCTACTTCCTGCTACTTCTCTACAGAATTATGAACATTCGGAAACAATTGCCAAGACCAAGGTTGTGAAAACCGGACCGGACAATGAACCGGTAGAAGGAGCGGTTCACGGTTCGATCGGTTCGACCGGTTGAACCGGGGTCGAACCGGATGACGTAATAAATAAGATTTAGATGACATAAAAATCATATAATAATATAAAATTTTTATTAAAAAATAAATTGAATTTATACATTACTAATATCTTATATAATTTTAAATTTAAACGTATTCAATCTTTAAATCTAATTCAAATTTAACAAAAATTTAACTTACATATCAATTAATAAGTTTAATATAAATTATTATTAATTTATGTTATATATTTATATATAATTTATATATTAAATTCCTATTATTATTTTACATTTATAAATTATTGAGGTTAGATTAGATCATTTATTATAAATAAATAAATAATTAATTTTTATAGTATATAAAAAATAAATGAAGAATATAATTTATTTAATATTATTAATTAAAAATAAATATTATTTACTTCATAAAAAGTTTATTTAAAAATTTTATTTTAAAATGAATAATGTGTGTTGTAAATTTAAGAGTTAAGAAGTAAGGAATATGAGCTTTAACTTTTTTAGTCCCACATCACTTGGGAGACTTTCTCTTGATAATACTTTTATTTTATATTGGCTTTTGAGCTTCCATGGAGTAGTACATCATGTGAAGTGAAGAAACTTTGTGAAATGCTTAGTTGAAAATTTTAATATAAAATTAAGCATTTTAAATTTAAAATTGACTTATAAATATTATTAAATATTTCAAAATAATTATTTAATACAAAATTTGAACCGGCCGGTTCAAGAAAACCGTGACCGGTTCAACGGTTTCCGGTTGAACCGGCGGTTTTGTCCGGTTCTGGCCGGTTTAATGCAGGAGCGGTTTTTAAAATGAACCGGACCGGCCATAAGACCGGTTCACGGTTGAACCGGTCGAACCGGCCGGTCCGGTCCGGTTTTTAAAACAGTGGCCAAGACAGTTTTTAGTAAAAAAAATAAAATTTTCGTGCTTTAAAAAACAGTAAAGAAGTTAAGGGAAAGAAAATATAAAAAACAATAAATTTTTTGCACCTTACCAACATCAATAACTATGGTTTTGTAAATAATAATAATAATGAAAGAAAATTTTATTTAGAGGGTAATTGAAGGAGGGATGCCCAAAGGGGTGACCTGAGAACAGAGGAATAAGCAGCAACGTAAGTAGGCTTGTGCTTCTGTTCTTAGGCTTCACTCCTTTGAGGCCTACTCTCCTTGCATCTCTTTTCTTCTTTAGTCATTTTAGGGTTTCTTCTTCATTGGTGTGATGGTGAGGTCTTCTTATAGCACACCGTCACGCCATAATGTTGACATATTGGCGACATACACCTTGGATTTCCCTCTTAAACATACAGTCGAAACGTGGCGCTGATATTTAACCTTTTTGTTATTAGTTTTTCATTTGTTTTTTCGGTGCTGGAATGATAATTTTTTTTCATTTTTTTTTTTTTTTTTGATAACTTGATAAATGAAACTTGTTTAGAGTAAAACTGAACCAAAGTTTTTTTTTTAAATTTTAATTATGTTTCTAAAGGCAAATAGAGACATTTTTTAGCAGCTACCAGTAGTTGGCTTTACTGTAATGCCCTGCATGAGGTCCTAATTGGGTATTCACACTGCACGGGCGGGCTTCGCCCACCCATGCCCACTTATTGATGGAAAATATATTCTTTCCAATTGATGGTAATGGAGGTTAAAAATTTTGCGATCCTTAAGAATTTATATAATCACGTGCTGTGAATAATCTCAGTTTTTCCAAGTTTGGTATTATATCACTTTTTTTTTCTTAATCGTTTAAAATTTTAATATTTCACTCGGAGGTTTCACATGCATATTAAATAGTTTTTATATATTTCTACATCTAATACTTAAAATTTTAATACTTCTATATAATAATTAAATATATAATTACATTAAAAATATTGTTAGTGTAATTTTTTTTAAAATATATAAATAAAATATTGAAATATAAATGTTGTACACGTACATAGCAGTATATGTCCCATATTATTAAATTAATTTAAGAGATACCTAAGATAAAAAGTTAATTAAATTTTTTTTTGCATTTACCGCAAAATGAATATAATAACTTTAATACGCATGAATATTTTTCATAATTCAAAAATTCCCTCAAATAAGACGAGTGGTTCCCTAATTAGTTCATTTATCAACCAATATAACTGATTTCATATGCATTTTTCTGTAAATTTATAACAAAATAAGTTATATTTTTAATTTGAGCTTTCTATGGCCAATATTTTTACTTCACAGGCATATCAAACCGCTCATACTGACTAGCTCAAGAATAAATTTGAGCTCAAATTCTAGCCAAATAAAATTATAATTATTATCTAAATAAAATAAAATAATTAAAAAAGTCCTGCAACTCTAATTTTTTTCACTATAATTTTTTTCATAATTCTCCAACTCTAATTTCACTAACACAATATAAAGATAGTGCCTCCCTTCTTTTACAAAGTAACAAAAAAATAATCTCTAGAAACTAACAGACTAGAGGATAATCAAAAGAAATTTGAAATTGAACACATGAGCTGAAATTCCTCTCTACAAACTTCTGAAATTCTATAATATTTTAGAGTGCGGGACATAGTTCTGAAATTCTATAAAAATTCTCTCAAGTTTGCTAGCAAAGCATATCTTTCTTTCTACCCCAAAATCTAATTTCACATTGAAAAACACCCTATGTTATATGATGGATGTTTTTACATCCACAATTGCTCTGTCCCGGTCTCAGTAACAGTTGAGAATACTAACTAGCCATCCAAAATTCTATATGATGAATGATTAATTGACCTAAGAATAAAATGATATGAAATGTCCGCAAGGAGAGGCCTTTGTATTACTGCTAGTAAATCAATTGCGTGGGTGAGTAAGAGTATTGCAAGCATTTCACTTGGCCAAATTTTTTGTGCTCCTCAAACCGAACAAATTTATTTTAGCTAAAAACACAATTTATTTCAAATGAGCCACGGCTTACTGCATTTCCTATTTAGTTTATATATTGAAGGCAATTAGATATTAGGGTAATAGAAACTTGAATAGCTGCCCCATTATCAGTGTACAGAGCTTATATAAAAACTTAATTACATACCAGTGAAAGAAGGGATAGTGGTTCACTGTTAATGATTTTTAGTACTATACATCGGACCCGATAATGGCATGATATATAATTCATGCATCATAAGTATCAAGAAAAGAAGATTCTCGGTGCAGACTGATGCCATCTGCAGTTGAAGAAATAAAATGTGTGCATAGATCTTCTACACAATTGATCTCAGCTCCTTGCAACCTAGTGATGAAAGCAAAACACCATGCTGCCTTCTCGAGTCATGGCCAGCCCCTAAGTTTAAGATGATTCATAAAAGAAATTCCATCCTACTAGACATTAATAATATCATAGGGCTAGATGTTTCTTCGGTACCTAATGTGAAAGTGTCAGCTTTGATTCCTTAAACCCTGGGATTTGATGAATCCTTCTATTCTTGCCTTAAGCTCCACATTGGGTATCAACATGTCTTGAGTCAGATGTGATCGGTTAAATGGATCAGTCTGCAATAACACAAAGGAGAAGTCTTACTAGATGCTAGATCTTCATAACAACAATATAATAATCAAATAAATCTTTAAGAAAACATAATACTTACATTATCACTAAGCAAGTGTCTTTGGATTACAGTTCGATCAATTGTAACCTTTGATGATGGTAAAATTACTGGATCCTTCATCAGGGTGTACTGCAAGGAGAAAGAACACATAAGCATGGATGATAATTTTGAAACTGTAAGAACAAATTTCTAGCTAGCTGAAGCTCCTAAATATATAATATTAGAAAAATGATCAAATGGTCGCTTGACTCTTTATGGAGGATCACATTGGTCCCAACTATTATATTAAAGGATTATTTTAATCTCTCGAGTCTTTAAAAAGAAACCAAATTAGTCTTATGGTAGGATTATTTTGGTACCTCTTTAAGGAATTGAGGAACCAAAATAATCATTTAATATAATTGAGGATCATTTTGATCTTTCATAAAGAGTCAAGGGATCATTTTGATCATTTTCTTATATAATATTATAAGCTACTATGATACGAAACCCCGAGAGGGCACAATATAAAATAGATTGAACGCCTATATAAACCAATATATTAAGAAAATTTATAGTGGTACCACTGAAATTTAAAAACCCCGATTCATTGGAAAATCTTCAATAAGAACTGTTCTTGTAGCCTACATCAATATGCATAACATGCATTCAACAATCTTCCCCCATGAAAGAATCCTCTGAACCAGCCATCACACTCCTCAAATGAAGATGTGTGGCTATTGAGTGTCATGCACCAAGATCACGCTAAGCCAAATGATTCTAACTGTGGCAGAGCTCAGTATAAGGCGGTAGTTTTTGGATGTTTATGGATGGAGACTTGCTACTGTTCTCTTTGTGGTGACCTACAGAGTTTGATAGTATGCTGTCCAAAGGCTAAGCTGTTCCGGCAGAATTTTTACATTGGCCCAGTAGGTTTTAATGGTATGTTGTCATGCGGCTAAGCTACTAAGTAGGTTCTACAGAAATTAATTTAGGCTTACGTTGGGTTTGGTGATTATAAGAAGGGGTTTGAGGTGTATAAGCAGATCCAACAAGTATATGGATATATCCTGCGTTGATGAAACAAAACTAGTATTAAAGGAAAATATTTTTAGAAAACCCTGCCCTTCTCCTAGTTGACTGTAATGCAGAAATGGAGATGACTGCAGGCCTAGGGATGCCCTACCAGACATAGCCAACTTTGGTAAAGGGGATGGTGAAGCACCCTGCAAAAGATATAGAACTGTGGCCCAACTGGTCAAATAGGAGAAAACCAGAACCAAAGGTAAAGTACCAGCATAGAACAGCTAGTATATGGTACATAAAAGGCTACAAATGCGTACATGAAAAGGAAATTTTCGAGATAATGGGAAGTAACATCACGCATTTATGAATCCAATTAAGTGACAATAGATGCATATGAATCTCAACCCAGCCAAATTCTCATAGAGCTCTAATCAAGAAAAACAAAAGAAGACAGAAAGTGCTAGTTTGATCTGCAAATCAAGATGGTAGGAGTTATTTGACAGGCCTGGGCGTACACCTAATTACCTGTGAATGCACATATGCAACGGCATTTACTAATAAAGAACAACAGAACACAGGCATAAAAAAGAATTCAAGGTAGGGGTGCAAACGAGTTGAGTCGAGCTCGAGTCACTCCTGACTTGAGCTTGAGCTTTATTCTACGAGTTCAAGCTGGCTAACGAGCTTATGAAAGAGAGAAAAAAATTATGATTCAAAAAATTATTATAATATAATGATAAAATGAATACTACAACAACAAAAACATCAAGCCCAGGCTTTGAAAACTAGACTGGACCGGCCAGTCTAGAGGCCGGTCCGGTTCATCCTGTAAACCGGCTTTACTTCAGACCGGCCAATTTCGGCAAGAACCGCCGGTTCAACCGGTGAACCAGTCCCGGTTTTTAAAACTGGCCGGTACAATTTTTTTTAATATAAATAATTAAACAAATTATTTAATATTAAATAAATATTAAACTTAATTAATGAATATAAATATTAATATAAAACTCTTAAATTTGTATTAAACAAATGATTAAATATTAATTTCAACCATCTCATATGTCTTCATTACTCCATATGAGCTCTTATCATGAGTGAAAGAAAAAAACTATATAAACTATACAAAGCAAAACTTCACAAGTGATGTGGAACTAAACCATACAAAGCAAAAAGTCATCTTTAGTTTCATACATTCATATATACACTATACAACATATTTTTTTTCAACAATTTTTTTAATTGATTTTTATAATATGAATAATATTTATTTTTTGAGTTGATAATATTTATTTTTTTAGTTGATAATATTTAATTTTTATCTATTTATTTTTTTATATTTTTGATTATATATATTATAAAGTTTAAGTGGATTCATTTTTGCTCGTCAAGTCGCTCGAGTAAAAATTATATGATTTAAATTATAATATAAATAATTAATTTTTATAATTTGAATAATATTTATTTTTTTAGTTTATTTGGGAAATTTTTATTTTATTTTTATAGTTAATAATATTTAATTTTTACCAAATGAAATACTCTTATCTTAAAAATTTGCAAAGTTTCAATTTTTCACCTCTAAAAAATTTTTATGTTACCAAATGAAATACTTTTATATTAAAATATTTAATTATATTTATAAATTAGATCTAATTATTTAATATAAATTAGCAATAATTTATATTAAATTATATGGTTATTAACTTATTATATTTCATTATTTTGTTAATTTTAGTAATTTTTTATAATAATATTTTTATTTATTACGTCATCCGGTTCTACCCCAGTTCAACCGGTCGAACCGTGAACCTCTCTTTCTTCCGGTTCGTTGTCCGATCCGATTTTCAGAACCTTGATCAAGCCTTTATCCCACTATGTGGCGTCGGCTATATGAACCTTTTTTCTCCATTGTGCCCTGTTAAAAGTTAAATTCTCATTTAAATCTAATAAAAAAAGATCATCTCTAATATTTTCTAACCATGTCTTTTTAGGTCTACCTCTACCTTTCTTAACATAAGTCAAATCTAATACATCTACTTTCCTAATCGGGTCACCAAAAGGCCGCCGTTTTATGTGACCAAACCATCTAAGCGGCTCTCTCTTATCTTCCACTGGAGCTACTCCAACCTTTTAAGGAATTAAAAATAATAATAATGAAGAATCACTTAATATAAGATAATGAGATAGATTGTTTAAACATCTTTTACAAGGTTGTACTTAAAATTCTGAATACTAATATATTTTAAGTGCATTTTTTAAATTGATATTTTTAAACGAACCAGCTCACAAGCTAACGAGTCGAGTCAGGCTTGGCTTAAGCTTGGCTTGTTAGGTAATCGAGCTCAGCTCATGAGCCATTTATCGAGCCAAGCCCGAGCCGGTTCATGAGTGGGCTTGACTCGCTTACACCCTACTTCAAGGTTACGGAAGAGTAGCAAAAACACACGGAAATGTGACAAACAAAACATTCAGTAGTGAATCACAAACAAAAGATTCAACAGTAAGAATCAGAAAAGGTATCCTTCAAGCATCAGCTATAAATCAAATACTTAAAAAAACCTCAAAATCCCCCAACAACCCCAAAATCCACATAAATGCATTCCCTTAAAGATCAGAAAAGCACACCCGTGCAAAGTTTCACACCCTTAATCCCTTTGAATAAATACCGAGAGAAGATCACCAAGTAATTATCAAGTCAAACAGAAAACATCTAGAAGCAGCCAACACTCACTCTTCCCCGTACCACCCCACCCCTCCCTTCCCCAATTTAACTTTACAAATCATTCCATGCTTCTTCAAGTTACTAACCAATCACCCGTGAATTTTTTGCATACCCAATGCATATTTCAACATTTTCTCTAACAAACAGAAGAGGAGAAACCAACCACAAGGAGATTCTCAAACCTATATAGCTTCAGTTCCATTAGTTGGATAGAGTTTATGAATAAAGCAAACTGGTACCTGAATAGGGTCAAGGAATTCTTCTGGTATATCACCAAGGGCCGCCTCAGCATCCATTGCTTCAGAAGCAGCAGCTTTAGCTTTGTCACCAAGATGAACAAATTCCTTGATCACTTTGCTGTCTTCACCAATTTTCCACAAAATATCAGCAGCAGTAGTAAACAACTGGAACCAAAAAAAAAGTCAGATTATGAGCATGCTAAGCCTATTCACCATATGAGAAGCTAAACATAAGTAGAAGTTCCCAAATAAGGTACATACATGTCCATTGTATGCTCGCCCATCCTTCGATATTTCAGCTGGAAACACATTTTCGTGGTCTCCTCTCGCAATGTGAACATAAATCTCAGCAATCTTGAGAAGAATATGGTATAATAAGTTGAGGGGAAAAAATGAAATTCAAATCCAAAAAAATATGTTGGGACTGAAATCACTGAATGAAATAGGATAGAGATTCTCCAACAAGGATCCTCAAGACACTAACTTGCTTTAGCAGCTGCTTTGGTCTGAACTCATATTTTTCTGGATCTTTTACAATAAGAGACTTCCTCTGAGGTCCAACAAGTTGTAACAGAAAATAATTTAGCATACTAGCCACTCTTTCCACCTGCAATAGTTGAGACTTCCAATCACCACCAAGAATAAGGAAAGGCATTTCATCAAAAGACCCACGAGGCAATGTTTCAAGTCTTAACCAATTAGAAAAGCAAAAATATTACATGGAAACAGAAAATACAAATAAATAAAAATGCATTATCATGGAAATTAATTCATACTACTCCAATTTACCGATACTCAAGTGTCCCTTTAGAATGAATTGCACTTTTTTTGCTTTAGTGACAAGCAATTCAAAATCCAATATTCTAAAAACATGTATATGTTCATCAAATGTCTGCATTGGTTTTATGAGCACATGATGTAGTACAATTCAACCAATTTAGTCCAAAGAAAATAAATTTTTCATAGACCAACCAAAAAGACTCAAATCAGGATACAAAGGAGTTGAACTGGAGTGATTTTCAGGCCTTTTGGAATCATCTTTGATTGTTGTTTAAATTTATCATATTTTTATATTAGATTTATTTTATTTGGTTGAATTATCCTTTTGGACAATATTAAGTTGACTTTACATATTTTGTTAGAATTAAATTTAATTTCATATCTTTGTAACTCTATTTCTATAAATAGTGGTTGAAGGTTTGGATTATGATTATTAACTTATGATATCCAAAGAAAGAAATTATTTGTGAGGCCAATTGAACATTCTCTTGATCCAAGTTCAACGTAGATCACTCCAAAGACAACATTTACCATTTCTGGAAGAAGGAAAGGAGATGGAATTTGTTCGGATGTGAACACAAGCATTCCCACATCTTCATTTGCCAGTTTCATGTCGAAGCGAACAATCTGAAAGTGTCAGCATACCCATACATATCAAAATGTGAACTATCAGTTAAACAATTATCCCTACAAAATGAATATAAATTAAACTTAGAGACCTTTAATAAAAAAAGGTATGACTCACATTTTCTAGAGAATGGAATTGACGCATTCTTTCTTCCCTTTCTTGAGCTGGTCTCCTTTCCCATTCAATAGAATTGGACATTTCTGCTTCTATTTCTTTAAGTTCAAGAATTTTGTTTAAACTCTCATCTAGAAGATAGATACTATCATTGATAAGAAAGTTCAAAAAATTCAGGTAGACACCCTTCTCTTCTTCTTTAGCTATCTGTGTCAATAAACAGATGCAATGAACATGAACTCCATCATGTAAGAAGGTCCAAGTAGAAACTCAAGACAATGGAATGCAGGCAGCGAACCGGCAACCCAAGAAGACTACTCACCTTCCTCCAGGCATTGCGATGGCTAGGGACATTCCATAAATACTCTAATAGCTCAGCAATGTTATGGCGAATTGTAAATTTATCAAAGAACTGCGTAAGATTGTAACGCAACCATTAAATCAAAATCATATGAAGTCTTTTTGAAACTGCACAACCCTAGGAAGAAAGACTGAGTACATGCAACACAAAACATACAAAAACAATACTGCGTGTAATCTACCTGATTATGAGAACCAGTAAACTCAATATCTACATACACTTTTAGGAGATTCCTGACTAGATAATCAAGAGATAACGTGTGTCCTTCAAAAAGCGAAGCTGTGGAAGATACACCACTGGAAGACAAATTAAAAAAATTTCAGGTTGTGCTCACGTCAGTAGACGAGGTTAATATAAAAAAAGTAGCAATTTGGCACTCAATTAAATATACCTTCGTTGTGGCATCCAGCAATTCAGCACTTCGACCATCTTTGCTCTCAGATATGGATTTTTTACATAAGATGGACTAGCCATGAACATGATTATAAAATTTAAGAAGTCGTCCTGGAAGCACCGTATTTCAATAGTTCAAAACAAAGAGGCATTCATGAAAATTGTGTTCCCTTATCAGGAAACCAAACAACGCACTAAATAAACATCTCTAACAAGAAACATACCAGCAAAAACCCATCAAGGGCTTTTGGAATTCGAGAAGTTAAGACAAGTAAATCCATAGCATCTTCAATGAAATGTTCTGGCATGCATGCAAATAACATTGGACACTCTCTTGGCAGAGGCATTTTGAAGCCACCAACAAGACTAACCAACCATATGACCACTAACCTATTGAAAGATAGTGCTTGCTGAAGTAGAGCTCCGTCCTTCAACAAAAGAACTATTAGATGGAGCACGTTGCTCAACTAGACCATCGAAGAGAATTTC
Organism: Dendrobium chrysotoxum; assembly: GCA_019925795.1. Taxonomy (NCBI): domain Eukaryota; kingdom Viridiplantae; phylum Streptophyta; class Magnoliopsida; order Asparagales; family Orchidaceae; genus Dendrobium; species Dendrobium chrysotoxum. The sequence goes on from CM034303.1 coordinate 55,328,890, forward strand.
CAAAGTAAATACGTGAAAATAATGTTCACAATTAACTTCTAGATTTAGGAAAATATTGAAAAATTAAATAAAATAATCATGCAAAACAGCTCGGCGAGCTCGCTCACAATCATTAGAAGCATGTTTCCGTTAACTGAAGAACAAATATCTTCATTTTTAAATGCAAATATTTATATATGTTAATAGCAAAAGGAAATTTATCATGAGATCTAATAAAAATCTGGATGGTGAACATTTTAATTGATACCCTATATTAAGTAGGTGAACCATAAGGTTATCTTCCTCGTGACCATGCAACGTAGCTAAATCACAAACTACGACCACTGATGAGGTGTTCGGCCCACCCCTCTAATTCAACAGTGGTGTGGACCACTCTTTTTATAGTGACGAGCACCTCACCAACAGTTATCAGCAACTCACACGAAGGAATAACAAGGGGTAGGCACAAGAGTCACTCAAAATGTAAAGGAAGGGAAGAGGGAGAGGCATATTTTGCAAATTACCTTGATATAAAAAAACACTACCTATGATATTTCTATAATTACAAGAATGCTAAGGTTGTAATTGCTAAAATGAATGTTAGAAGGAGTTATGCTTGTACAAAAAAATCTAAATTTAATAGTTTTTATTTAATTTCTTGAGGAATGAATGACATTTATGCACATATTAATACTATTTAGCATCTCTATCAATCATTGAAATTAAAAACATGTATTGTGACCAACTTAATACTTTATTTAATGCAAGCATTATCAAGGCAATAACAGTACTTGTGAAATTCACTATGTATTCATATAGTGATGCTCTCGCTTTATTTTGTTGAATTTTAAGGGAGGGGATTAGGCATGCATCACTTGTTACTATGCATACAAATGAATGCTTATAACCCTATGTTAATAACTAGGTTTATAGGAATATAAAGCATTTTAAGATTCGTGTGGACGTTAAGGCTAATACTTGTAGGTGACTCCATAGATAAGCAAGCCATCAAATGTGATAGTGTAGGAATGTGCTTTCACTATGGCATGTAATAACACAATTTAAGTGGGGGAATTATATAGGGGCAAAAGTGGACCAAGGATTTAAAAAGAGGGGCTTGAAACAACAAAACCCTCACAAGCGCTCACACACATATACATGTGCACTTGCATAACCATTCTGCTAATATGCATCGTATGTATTTAAAAGCAAATCTTTTAACTCATCCAAGGATGTGTGGGTACATGAAGTTTCCAACATACCATTGATTCGTTGACCCCTTCTTAATCAGTATACCTTAGGGTGTTATCCCATACTAAATGTAAACCCAAATGGTTATAATGTCTAACTTTTGATTGCTCTTTTTATGTTTGATATGCATATTTTTTACTAGGCAGTGATTGCAGTAGAAGTCCTATGATCATGTGGTTTTACACATCGTTGCTTTATATATATAAGGAGTTACAAAGAATTTTCTAGCAACAAGCAAGAAAAAAAATACATTAGATCAATTTAACTTGAAGCTAACTAATATTTATCCAAGAGGAGAAAACAAACCCGCATTCTGACACATGCTAAATGAACAATGTAAATTCATCAAAAGCGTTATTGCCATTAGCTTGAAATCTAAAAAAGTTGGGAGAATGAAAAAAATCTCATGTTTTCAATTTAATCTTGAGACTGAACAAAACTTGAATAATTAATAACCTCCACATCAAAAAACTAATGGACAGCATTAGAGAAAAAAGTTGTAATTTCACGGAGAGAAATGAGATCGGAATAATTGAGGAATCCTCAATATACTTGAAATCTAACTCACCCGCAATATTTGGGCTTCATAACAGAACTTTTCCTGTGATAACTTCTCAACTGCTTTCTCCAAGCGACTTATATCGTTGTCAAGTTGTAGACTAGCTCCTTGTTCTCTCATTGCTCTAAATGTAGAGAGATCCTCTTCAAACCTTGCCAGCTCCTGCAGATTGTTTGATAAAGTAAAAGATGTTAACGGCTGAAGGCCCAGCTTCCCACATTCTAAAAAATCTATAAAAGAACAGTTATGCATAACCTCCAAAAAGCTATTAATTAATAGTGTTACATATACTGCTCTTTATCCAGTAGTTTCATATTTCAAGTTCGGAATACAAATAACAATTAAGTAATGGGTCCAGGATAATTATTTTAAAAAATAACTTCAATTCTTAGCTTTCTAAACTTCTATGAAACGTAAGAAATCCTAAAGGTCGAGTTTGGTAGACATTTTTTCAACTACATTTCTCATAAGTCAGGATAACTTTAAAGTAATATAGCATCAAAATGAAATAATGAATTGAAAATAGAGAATACCTGAACTATATGTTTGAAGTCCGATAGTGCCTTCATCAGTCCCAAATTAAGAACTCTTGCAGTCATAAAGAAACACTCACAAATAAAAGAGTATTTATTCTTTCCAGTAGAACTCTTCGTTACTTTGGTGCTTGGAGAGGCATAGCTTCCACTACTATTGCCAGAGGTTGACGCTTCAAAGGATTGCAACACACGGTTCTCCCCTTTTTCTTCCTCTTCAATCCTCTTGAGATTTTCCATGAATGAAACAACCTCTTCAGATGATGCATGTATAGTTGTCAATTGTCTATCGTAAAGTTTGATGCTAATCATTAGAAAGGATAACAAAATTTGACTGAACAAATAATATGGTACAAATTCACAAGGCACATACCTCAAATCTACACGTTTATTGAAGAAAACATATTTTGGATCAATTTTATCTCTCTTTGATGCATTTGCATCCAAAAAAGGTTCAGAGAGTCGAAGCATGACTGCACTTAGATTAACAAATGAACCAGAACTAGCACAAGACAATGGATCAACCTGAGTCAAGATCAAGTAAATAGCAGAAGTGTTTAGATTAGAAAGCATGACTTCGAGCATCCAATGGTTCTGACTGACAATAATGTATTTGCCAAAGTTACCTGCATGCCAGACCTAGCTGAATTTTTCACAATCATGGCTGCAATATAATCCAGAACTTTATCTCGTGTATCAATATTTTTAAGAAGGGTAAGGATTACTTCTCCTAGACCATCATAAAGAATATTCATAACAGTTCTAATTGTTGTGAAAGATGATAATAGATCAGCTGGCCGACGAGTTGATGATTCAGAGAAGCATTGTTGTCTGTGAGATATACATTAATCAGCAAATCAGGATAATGTTCTATAAGTACATTCCTATTTACATGATACAGCTGAATGAACATATTTCAAGTGACTTTATATCCAAAACAATACTTTCAAACTATATACCAAATTAAGAAGCTGTACCTGCTAGGTAGGACGCACATGAAATAAAACATAAAATTTATTCACTATGATGTTAAAAGAAGATGAAAGCTGCAAACAGGCACTCATCTGTCCCCAGAAACTTTAATTTGAAATTAATCTAATCCCTGCATCTACTTGATATACATGGAAAAGATTAGGCAACACAAGTGTGAGAAGGAACAAAAAAACACAGGGCAACCATCAAATGGTTCTTCAAAAATGCAAACACTCAGGTGATACATCAACTTTTGGCAATGGGACTTGGCTAGCCATCATGCATGCAAATTTAGAAAATATTTCAAAAAGTTTTAAACCATTATAATGTTTTACACAACCCATTAATCCTAAAAAGCAAAACAACAAAATTGTAGAGATCAATTTTGTTCAATCTAGGGACCTTTAAATATCCAGATAATGGTACACACAGTGGCAATATTTGTTGTAAACCTTCCTAGTTCATCAAAAGATCTTGGATCAAGAACAAGAAAAGCCCCCAAATGGATGGCAGATTAAAGGTCAAAGTGCAGGAAACACCATGCGATAACAGAGAAAGCAAAGTTAATAGCTATAAACAATACTTGTAATTAGTAATGTTGCTTATAATAGATATCAAATATATGAGCTATAATTAATTAGAATATTCCCTCAAATATAACTAATTGATTTTTTTTTAGATTAGCTGATTATTGTAATTCAGGATGAAATGGATGTAAATAAAAAGTGATTGGCTAAAAAGAACAGCAAAGATAAATTTCCTGCATCCATATTTCTATTCCATTCTTTCATAAAACTTTTATGTTTCAATTATGAAGCTAGAGCCTCTAAAAGCACTCAATTGGGTTGTGAGAACCTACCAGTGATGCTTTTGCTATAACTTTTTATATCTGCATTTATCTTTCCTTCTTTCCCTAAAACTTTATTTTTCCGTTCAGGAGCAAAAGCTGCTCAAAGCATGTAACTAAGTTCAAAATTACAAACATAGGAAAATTATCTTTGTTGTCCTATTCCCAACCATTTTTATTATTTATATCCATCTAATCCAAAATTATAACAATCACTTAATCTGAAATGAATTCAGTTAGTTCTTTTGGAGGAAATATACTAACTAATTATAGCATATATATATATTTAATATCTATAAAGAAAATTACTAATTAAAGTAATTATTTACAGCTACTCACTCCTTCCCCTATCACCTCCTAATGGTTCCCGCCTTTACTTTGAGTTGTAATTTAACACCCATTTGGGGCTTACCCTTGCCACACAACTTTCTGACCAATTAAGAAGGTTCACAACAATATCAATCTCAGTGTTTTCATTATTCAAAAGATCTAGATAGCAAGGCCATATTACTCGATGCTCAAAAGTTATTACACATGCCATCACAATATGTGAATTTATACTGAAAAGAAACTATAAAAATGTACATTTCAGGTCGATGGACCAGTCCAAACAGGACCAGTTCACTATTATCAGCCCCCTATGCCTGCCGCCCTATCCAAGTGGGGTCCACTAGCTTAATTAAGAGAAAATTAAGGGAGTTTTAGGAGGGAAAATTCAAATAGTAGGGGCTGTTTTTGGATTTACCTAAGGATTGTATGTTTAAGTAGGTTTTGATGGCTAGGGTGAGATTTTTATCCTGATTTTTTTTGTAGTTTATTGTTACTGTTTCTTGTGAGGGCCCTAGCGGATTCTAGAGAGTGGGGAGAGCTGACAGTTTTAATTATCAAGAGTGGTGCATAGCTATGTTCTTAAAGAGGAGCCAAGCACTCTACTCAATGCCCAGACAAATGGATATAAAGCCATAACAACTAGCATATCTCACGGGAGTGGCCATTACTACGGTATCATGCAGGAAACTATCTAAAGTTCGAACACCAAATAGTAAGTTGGCGCCTTAACAGTTACCATCCATTGGGAGATAGACGCTAATATTTCAAGTGTGGACGATGAGTTCACTTTTTATTACATTTTGAATAGGAGGACGTGAAAATTGCATTAAGAGTTAGATAAATTATGATAAACATTAAAAAAAACTAGAAAAAATGTAGGTGTAAGAGTTTCCAATTATAGAGTAATAAATCTTGTGAATGGAATGGATGAACCTGAGGACATAAACAAAGACATGAAGCGCTAAAAAACCCACGAATAAAGAGAGCATGTATTATTATAATGATAAATAAATATTAACAAAACTTATATAATCCCTAAGATACCCATGATGCAAACTTAAGCAGCTTAACCACAAGGTATTTAAATATACAGTTGGATTACTTTGCTTGACACAATCTATTTAGCAAAATTTAAAACTATAAATGAAATGAAATTAAAAAATTATTACTTCTCTACAACAGGTATATGTGAGGTAAATGATTGAAATAGGATTATCAAAGTAAACTAATGCTTTTAGTGCTTTACTTGGGCTGGGTCAAGAATGAGCCCTATGGCCTCAAGTGTTAGGCAGCCATATTGAGTTAAGGTCACCTAGAATTTTGGTATGCGGTGTGTAGAGCATAACAGAAATATTGGAACTCTTAGCACCTCATGTACGGTTACAAGCATACAAAATGTTGCCAATCAGTAAGTATAGCAGGTAAAACTTCACTAACCCAACGTCCGGTGTGCTCTTAAAATCTTTGTAATCAGGCAAAGCACTGACATGAAGGAAAGCCCCTAATATGCTCCTGAACTCCATAACCCTTCCATCTCCCATAAAGAAGTATGACTGGCTTGGTATCCAATTCGGATGATTTACCAGAGCCTTAGCACATTCGGGATATCTCACAAGAAGCTGCAAAGCCCTTAGCGGCTGTTGAAAGTTACCAAGCGCCGATACTCTCTCCACGGTCGCCCTCAGCAACTCATACACCTCGTTCATAACTGGTCCCAAGCTCTCAGCATCCCCTTCGCTGAAGAACTCATCCAAAAACCCAGGAGGACAACTGATCCCTGATCCCAAGCTACTGACGCCATCCATGGGAGAAGCCACCTCCGAAAATACCAAATCAAGCAGTTCGGATGCCGCGGGCTTCCCAGCAGCGAACATATCCGGATTGCCGACGTGAATACGGCAGTATGAGACGAATAATCTCTTTGCTTGCTTGATAGCCGACTCGATCTCGGATCGAACGGAGGGATCCTTCATGGATGCGACCTTTCGGATCTCGTCCCCCGCGCGGCGAAAGCAGCCAACAAGGTAGAAGAAAGGAGGATCGGCGGCGGGGAAATCGCCGGAGAGGCGGTCGATGAGGACGCGTTCCATGGTATCGCGGGAAAGGAGAAGGGGTTTGCCTTCGCTGAGGATCTCGGCGGCCGTCATCTCGAGGTAAGCGATCTTAGGTTCGTTTTGGGTGGGTCGGGAGAGGGAGACAAGGAAGATCTTGCGGAGGATGATGTCCTCAATCTCTGCAAGGGATCGCTGAGGCTTCGCGGTCGACATTGCAGCGAGACGAGAAATGCCGCGGAGACGGCCACGCCACAACTAGTAAAGTTCCAGGGCAAATAGCATAGAGCACTTGGCTACTGGAATATGCATGATATTTCCCATATATATATATATATTCATGTTAAATTTCAATTTTTCATTTTATTTAATAAAATTTTATGATTTTAATTTTAATCTTAATCTTTTATTTATAATAATATTAGAAATAGGTCATTTAATTGTTTTATTAATTGAATTAAATTATTCATTGAATGATTCTACTTCTATAACCGAACTTGTAAAATTTCTCTCCAACTCCAAAACAAAAAACTTAATTAAAATCTTCCTTTTTATTTTTTTTAATTATTACTATTAAATCTTCACCATCTAACTTTTAAATCTATTTTTAGCATATTTTCCTTTAAAATTTTAATAAATTTGTCCTAATTAGAATTCCACTTTTATGTGCTTCTCCTTCCCCGCTTCTCAGTAATCCACATTCTATTCTTGAAGAATCACAACTCCCTTCTCGCTAATTCGACTCTTAAAATCTTGTCACTCACATTCCTAATTTACGAAGATTTAGGAGCTCTCTCTCAGATTTAGCTAATTCTTCACTATGGCTTCTCTCATGAACTTCGATTCTCCTTAACACACCGACTATCCCATCATCACTTTTTCCAGCATGTTGTCTTGGCGACTTTGTAGACTCTTCTTTATCATTAAGGGCTTTCAAATTTTAGATGGTAGCTAAAGGAGGATAAGATGAAGGCCATGATATATTTATCTTTTTCATAAATTTGCCATTTGTATATTGCATTGCTCGGATTTTTCTCTCATTTTGTATACCAATAAGGTGAAAAATCATCCATGTGGATGGAAGTCGATTCATAAATTTTCATACTTTCTATCATTAAACTTATTACTGCTACAAATATATTTGTAGATTAAGTTTTTTGAATCATGAGTCTCTTTTTTTTTTTTTTTTGTCAAAAAAACTGCAGAGCACATTTTGGCAGAACTTTCCTCTTCTTCAATATTTCTTGTTGTTTTTATCGAGTTATTTTGTTGTAGTTTTATTAATTTTGATTTAATATCTCTTTATTTAACTATTAAATTATTTGTTCATTATTATTTTAATTAAGTATTTGATTTTTCTCAAATTCTCATCTAAATATAATAAAAAATAAGTAATATAATTACTCTACCAGCCTATTAATTGTACTTCACTTTTTCACTTTTAGAAAAATATATATATCGGGGAATGAATCTCGATGCAAATGTGAATTAGAAACTCTCAAAATTAAATTCGGGACCATCCAAACTCCAATTTCAGCAAGCTTCTAGTCAAATTGAACATCTCAATAAGACGAACCCAATGTCACTAAATTCAATCCCAGCCGAGCTCAACTGAGACAAAATCAAAATATTTTTTGGAAATCTTGGAACATTAATTGGATGACCAAATGATATCCGAATATGACATGCTTATAATCAAATCGAGCTTTTCGACAAGAAGAAATCCAACGAGCCCAAGATCACTGAATTTCAATATCATTAAGAAATATAAATGTTTAAAGAACACTCAATGATCGAGGGAATTGATATTAGTTATTAAATGAAACACTCCAAATTTATCATCGATCTTCTTCATATTTACTGAGGATGTCATATCCAAAAAATTATAAATAGATCATCTTTCTTCACATGAAGGAGAGGAGGAAGAAGATAAGAGCTTTGAGCCTCTAAGAATCCTGGAGCTCCTCCCCGACACCACCGCCGACGAATCTGCACCACTAGGTTGCCGCTATTCGACCTCTGCTCGACCATCGTCATTGGACATCAATCTAGTAGCCACTGTCGGGCCTTCTCTCAACCATCGTCACCCGCCGACTACGATCTCTCAAACCATCGTCGCCCAACTACGATCCTTCCGACCTCCGTCGCCCTCCAACTTCAGTCCCTCCAACCACGTTAATCCGACTACATTCCTTCCATTCTTTGTCGCATACCGACTATGGTCCTTCTTACCATCATTATCGAACTACAGTCCCTCAAATCACTGTTGTTTAACTACGATACTTTCAACCTCCTTTGTCTGCCGACTACGATCTCTCTGACCACCATCACCCGACTACAGTCCTTTCAATCACCGTCGTCTGTCGACTACAGTCCCTCTGACTACCATCATCTTACTACGACCCTACCAACCAAACAAACTGGCCAACACTCTCTTGAGAACAACTGTCTTATTATTCTCCGACTATTTAATGTGCTTTATACAACATATATTTGTTACATTAAGTCAACACCCTCCTTCGAGGAAGAGCATTATTTGTAATCAACCACCAACACTAGTGGAATCATTTCAACTGGACAGGGCCCCATGATTTTTCTCCTTTTTAAAGTTTTCCGCATAAAAAATTGGGTGCCTTTTATAACTCTTATACCCCCTCTATCTTATATATCTGATGCCTTGGATATTCGTACAAAGCTAGGACATTAATCCTTATATCTCTCTACCACCGCGAATTTTCCAAGACCCGATAGTTTGGCACCGTCTATGAGAAATATTCATATTTCCACATCTATTTTACACATTAAAGATTGCTCAACTCAACCAAATCATCAATTTTACTTTCATCAACTCTATCATTTAGAACTCTACATTTATCATTCCTCTAATCCATTTCTTCTTCATTAAAAAAAATTATTAACAAAAAATGTGGAAGCTTTTCTCTTGTCCATTTTGTAACAATATTTTTTATTTATTAATATTCATATTAATGTTATGTACATTGAACATGCATCACATATGCACCTTCACATGCATTTTTTTATATATGAGCATGCTTTTTTGGGTGAAGCTCTATGCACTTCATGAATTTACACATACATATCAAAATAGGCATTCATGTTCTTTTACATTTTAAAGATTTTTAATATTTTATGATTTTGAGAGATGAGCCCAATGCTTATGCAAGAGAAGTATATCAAAATTTATGTAATGCATCATCTTCATTTTAAATTATAGCAATATTTATAGTTATTATCTGACTAACATCACCACTTTCAATTTTATCCAAATTTAATAGCAAACAAAAACAATCCTTAGCCGCTTATTTGCTTATCTTGCATGTAATACAATTGCTCTTAAAAATTATTTTATTAAACACCTTATTCTTAAGCTTAATTTGAGGCGACTTTCTTACTTACTAAAAAACTACTTTAAGAAGCAGTAAGAAAGCTATCCCAAATGAAGCCTTAGACTTTAGTACAAAAAATTTTAATTCAATAAATTTTTATACTAAAAAATTACTTTATAAAACAATAAAAAATATATCCCAAACAAAGCTTAATCTTATTTTTAAAAAGCTCACAAAAATTGTACTAAGATATCAAATTTTCATCAAAAGTGCTTCAAAATTTTAAGTGAAATTTAAATGCGATGTATAATAAAACTATATGACTTTAATCTCTCAAATAAATTGAAAATTAATAAAAATACTTGTTATTAAATATGTAACAAAGTAATAAGTTGTTAAGATATTTCTATATAATCAATGAAATAAATTTGATAAAATAATTGACAAATATAAAAAATTCTAACCCCATCAAAATCTTGACCCAATTTTTAAAAGCTATTGAGGATGAAAATATTACAAAATACACTTTACACCATTGTTACCTAAATCAAATCAATCATAAGAATGCTTCCACTCTTTGAAAGCTTATAAAATATAAATGAGTATTTGTGTAGAGGACTGCTTCTGTTCAATTTCTGCAAACCACTATGCCTTCAGCTTCCAAAGCCAACAAAAAATTTGCAGAAGGAAGATTACTGAGGTAGCAGATAATCGATTTTAGGTTTTGTTTGGGACAACTTTCGTACTGCTTTTCAAAACAGTTTTTCAGTACAAAAATTTTAAATTCAAAAAATTTTTGCACTAAAAAGCTGTTTTAGAAAGCAAGAAGAAAGCCGTCCCAAACGAAGCCTTAATGACATAGAAGAAAGTAATTATGTGAACTGTTTGAGAAAAACATAAAGATATTCATTATTAGTTTTATACTGCATTAGCTGGACCAAAGAAGAGCTCCAAACAGAAGGATTGGCCACATATGAATTTACCCTTATTGCCAACTTTGTCCAGATCTCGAACAGAAAACTGCAAAAGAATAATAAATGGATTGAGGAAGAAATACAAAAGAAGTATTCACATATTTGCAATGCTATTGCTATTACCAATCACACTTGAAATAATTATCACTCACTGTTAATAATGACCACTTATGCATCTCTTAAGCTATATTTGTATTTTGATACTCAATGAATGTTTGGTAATTGCTCCTCCACACAACAGATTTTGATGCAGGACTACGATGCTTTTAAATGAAAACTAGGACTTGCACAACTTATTAAAAGAACATTACGTGATTAAATCTACTAGCAAGAAAAACGAAGAGATAAAACAAAAGAGGGATGCTTGCGTTTAGGCCAAACTACATATAAAAGACTTGCACAAACAAATAGATTAGAAAATTAAATTAAGGCTAACATAGTAAACGTTCATTCATAATCCCTTAATTAACAATGAGATTAATAGCAAGAAAGTGCACTTAATAAAACCCTACGTTTACTAGGCTTTAGCAGGATTAAGCAGAACGATCCCTTGCGCTTCTGTCATCATTCACAAAGTTAGAGAGCAACGAAGTAATTGAAGTGAGAAAGAAAGGTCAACCGTTAGGTGGTGGGGAATCGTCGCCGGAGGAAGTCCTTTGATTTGCTAATGATGCCGGCGATGATTAGTAGAAGACGATGGATGCAGTCCTTGAAGGGAGATGGTGACACAATCGGGACGATGGCGGGCATGAAGCGGCCGACGATAGTCCACTTTCCTTTGGACCTTTGGTCGTCAATCGTATCAACTAGAGGAATGTGAATCCGCCCAAAGTATTCTTCGACGGTGGTTTCGTAGTCAAACCCTACGTCGAAGAAGGGGGAGCGGAGTATATCAATGTTATCTTGATCATCTAGCACCAAGCCCGAATCCCAAGGGCGAGCTTCCATTCATAGCGATTGGGCCGGAGGATGGTTGAAGTCGATTAACCTTTGCTGTCCTTGAAGTATTGTTGTGAGGGAGGAGGAGTTTTCTCTTGAAATCCAAGGGAAAGGAGGAGGGGAAGGTGGCCGGCCAAGAGGGGGCGGGTAGGGGAGTTAGGGTTAGGGTTTTAGGAGAGGGTTCAAATTCCAAAATCTGAAATTATCCTCAGATTTTTGAAATTAGGAGGGAACTAGGATAGGAAATTAAAATAATGAAAGGGGGAAGATTGGAGAGAGAGAGAAAGAGAGAGGGGGCGGGTTATGGGTAGGGGCCGGCGGCTATAGGAAGGGGAGAGGGGGTGTGGGGGTTTAATTAGGGATTGCCTAATTTAGAATAAGTAAATTAAGGAGGCTCTAATTAATCCAATTTGAATTTAAATTCAATTAGAATTATATTAGGCAACTTTCCAAAAATAGGATTAGTAATTTTGGAAAGTTTCCAATTGGAAATCAAATTGATTTTAAATTTATTTGGCTTTCCTAAATTCAACAAAGCAAATTTGGAAACCCAACTAGAGAGGGAAGGGGCCAAGGGGCCGGCGGCATGGGGAGGTGGAGCTTGGAGGGGCCGGCGGTGGTGAAGGGGGGGAGGGTTCGGTCGTGAGGGTGGGGAAAGGAGGGTTGGGCCGTGGGTGGTGGGGCTGCCGTGGGGTCATGGTGAGGGAGTGGGGAAAGAGAACACGAAGAGAAATAAGGAGTATAGGCCAAGAGCTCACCAAGGGGCTGTTGGGTATTCCAATGGAGCCTCTCCTAGGCCTCCTTCTTCATCTCAAACTCACAAACCATGAACGCAAAGAAAATCTGGAATAAAATTGTGATTTAATATTCATTACCCCAAAACAATACTAAGGAGGCTTTTAAATAGCCTTAAACAAAAGACCAACAAAAGACAAACATGCCCTCATGGGCTTACAAGCAAAACACCCATAAGTAAGGGTACAACGGTAACTAAAATAAAAGAAAACAAAGACATAAATAAACTCAAAAATATAAAGACTCGATCGTGGCCGTAGATCGACGGCCACGTCTCCGGTAGACTTTCCAAGTGTGGATGTCCTCATCATTCTCCCGGGGTGGAAGAAAGCTCGACTCCATCGAGTAAGTATCTCTGGTGCTGTCGTAGAACTCTAATGCATCCGGATCCAGCTGCTGCAACTCATCAAGATCCAACCAAGTATCCTCCGACTCGGGTTTACCTTTCCACCTGATCAAATATCTTCGTCGTCCCCCTTCTTTTGTAGAGATGATTTCATCGCTCAAGATCGTGTCCACTTTATCTGCTATGGGTGATTTAGGAATATCTGGGAGTGGAGGTAGGTTAGGGATCTCACAAGGTGGGGTCACACAAGGCTGTTGTGTAAGTGGGTTTGGCGGATTAAAATCCGGACCTTCATATGCCACTAGATCTTCTATGTTAAAAGAGGGATTGATGTTGAACTCTGCAGGGAGATCTACTACATAAGCATTATCATTGATTTTCTTAAGTATTTTGAATGGACCAGCGCTTTTGGCATGCAGTTTCTTAACCGTTCCTTGTGGGAACCGTTCCGGACGAATCTGCACCATCACGGAATCACCAACCTCAAAAGTTTTAAATTTTCGTTTCAAATCGGCACGTAATTTATAATCAGTATTGCTCTTTTCAATTTGTTGTGCAATTTCCTTATGAAGTTCATGCAAATGATGATGCAGACTCAGAGATCCTATACCTAGAACACATAGGAATGAGATCTAAATGTTGCCTAGGTTTGTACCCGTACACAATCGCAGAAGGACTTAGGCCAGTGGTTCGGTTAATAGAATTGTTATAAGCAAACTCAACAGTGGGTAAGATAGAATCCCAATCCTTAACGTGCTCCCCAACCAAAGACCTTAACAGATTACCTACGCTCCTATTAACTACCTCGGTCTGACCATCGGTTTGTGGATGAAAGGCAGTAGAGAATTGTAACTTCGTACCTAATTTCATCCAAAGGGTTTTCCAAAAGTAGCTAGTGAACTTAACGTCCCTATCAGACACAATGGTTTTAGGTAGGCCGTGCAGACGGACAACTTCAATGAAGTAAAGTTTGGCAATATGGGAGGCGTCGGAGGTTTTGGAGCAAGCTATAAAATGAGCCATCTTGGAAAACCTATCGACTACGACACAAATGGCATCATTTTTGCGGAGAGTCTTTGGCAGGCCCAAAATGAAATCCATGCTAACGTCCTGCCAAGGACAACTAGGGACAGGCAACGGAGTGTACAGACCGGTGTTCTGCTTATGCTGTTTGGCTAGCTGACACGTGTGATACCGGCTAACCAGTCTACCAACATCCCTCTTCAGGCTGGGCCAAAAAAAACGATACTCCACGGATTCTATAGTTTTATCTCGGCCGAAGTGCCCGGCGAGGCCTCCGGCGTGGAGTTCCCAGACCAGAAAATCCCTTAAGGAGGTGCTCGGTACGCAAAGCTTTTCAGCTTTAAACAGATAACCATCCTCCAGAAGGAAATCGTCCACAAGGCGCGTGCTTCCTGTGGACAAGAGAGAGTATGTTTCTTTGAAGTCGGGGCAGTCCAAATAATCTTTCCTAATTTGGTCAAAACCCACGACTTCGGCCCTCAACTCAGTGGTAGTCATCATGCGACGGCTGAGGGCATCGGCAGCTTTATTCTCAACTCCTGCCTTATGTCTAAGGGTATAAGTGTACTCTTGAAGGAATTCCACCCAACGACCGTGGCGTGCATTCAACTTCTTTTGGGAGTTGATATAACGCAAAGCTTCGTGATCCGAGAAAATGACAAATTCTTGCGGGAGCAAGTAATGTCGCCAATAGCGGAGAGATTGGATCACGGCGTAGAATTCCTTATCGTAAGTGGAATATCGCTGCCGAATATCATTCAGTTTCTCACTGAAGTATGCTACAGGGTGACCTTCCTGGGAGAGGACTCCTCCAATTCCGACCCCAGAAGCGTCGCAGGTCACTTCGAAGACTTTGGAGAAGTCAGGAAGTCTCATTACTGGGGCCTCCACCATTCTTTTCTTAATGTCCTCGAAAGCTCTAATGGCGGCCGGGGTCCAATGGAAATCACCTTTTTTTAGGCAATCAGTGATAGGAGATACGATTGTGCTGAAATTTCGTATGAATCTCCTATAGAAGGTGGCCAATCCGTGGAAGCTGCGGACTTCCCGGATGTTCTGAGGAAGGGGCCACTCAACTATGGCTTTTACCTTCTCGGGGTCAGCAGAAACCCCACGAGCCGATACGATAAACCCTAGGAAGATGACTCGATCTACGAGGAAAGTACACTTCTTGGGATTAGCGTATAACTGCTCCTTCCTTAAAACAGAGCAGACTTGTTTAAGGTGGTCAAGATGTTGCTCCACAGAATGACTATAAATAAGAATGTCGTCAAAGTAAACAACGACAAACATACCCATAAAAGGACGCAACACTTGGGTCATAATTCTCATGAAGGTGCTCGGGGCATTACTCAACCCGAAAGGCATGACCATCCATTCATAAAGACCGTCCTTGGTCTTGAAAGCAGTCTTCCACTCATCACCGGGTCGGATCCGGATCTGGTGGTATCCACTTTTAAGATCGATCTTGGAAAAGAGGGTGGCACCCGTCATCATATCCAACATGTCGTCTAATCTAGGAATAGGAAATCGATATTTGACGGTGATTTTGTTGATAGCACGACTATCAACACACATTCTCCAATATCCGTCCTTCTTAGGGGTGAGAAGGGCAGGTACCGCGCAGGGACTAAGACTTTCCTTAATGAAACCTCGCTGCAGTAACTCGTCTACCTGCCTTTTAAGTTCGGCATGCTCCGTGGGGTTCATGCGATAGTGTGGCAGGTTCGGGAGGGAGGCTCCAGGGACTAAGTCTATAGCATGCTGAATGTCTCGTAGAGGGGGTAACTCATCAGGGAGGTCATCTGGGAAGACTTCAGCAAATTGTCCTAAGATAGGTTGGACTTCCTGAGGAATGGGGTCATCAGATTCGGTGGGAATCTCACGACCCACTAAAGCGTATAGAGGTGCACCACGTGTGACCTCAGAGTTCAGAACCTTGGCGGTGACCAAGTTTAGTCCTTTTTTGGACTTAAGGGGGTGGGGTTTCGGTTCTTCCTTGACCCGGGGCTGCGATGGTACAAGTTTAATCTTTTTACCCGCGTGTTCGAACACGCATGTGTTCGAACACGCATGTGTTCGAACGCCCATAGATGTGGACATCATTATCAAATATCCAAGGTCGCCCCAAAAGAATTTGTCCAACATCCATAATCAGAACATCGCACCATATGTTCTCCTTATAGGTGGCAAAGGAGATAGGTACGAGGCTTCGTTCTTTCACCTCCAAGGCAGTGGAGTTGACCCAAGCTACCTTATACGGACTGGGGTGAGGAACGGCAGAAAGGCCTAATTTGGACACCATGCTGGAGGAGACAACATTGATGCAACTGCCACTATCTACGATGACCTTACAGTTTTTATCTTTGATTTTGGTGTAGGTGTGAAAGATAGAAGTCCTACGCCAGTCATCGGAGGTAACAGGGTGTGACAGCGCACATCTCACTACGCAGATGGGAGATGTGTCCAACTTCTGAAGGCAATGGAGGACGGTGGTGTCCTCGTCCTCCTCGAAGAAATCACCTTCTTCTTCAACTTGGTGAACCTGATCAACCTCGGGCTCAGGATCCTCTTCAGTGATTTCCTCGATGATGGAAACTTTGTAGGGACTGGAGCACTGAGAAGCGATATGCCCATACCCCTGGCAACGAAAGCATTTGGTCCCGGGACTGGACCGAGGGCCATCCGGGGTGGGAGGTTTACTTCTAAAATCAGGTCGAGGTGCAGGGGAACCCGTGGGAGGTCGCGTGCTACTACCCGGAGTAGGTCGGGTAGTAGAGGAGTGCGGGGTGGAACTACCAGACGGTCTGTAGGGGGGTCTAGGGTCGTGATGACGGTTAGAATGCTGGGATCGACTCTCCTCTAGGTCAAGTACTAAACTATACGCACTTTCTAAGGTTGTGACATTTCGGGCGAACAGTTCGTTGCGAAGGTCCTCTCGCAATCCGGTACGAAACATGGATAGAATTTGCGCAGGGGTAGTGGAGGTCTCCCCTTTGCAACGAATCAGAAAATCATCGAAAGAGGCGATGTAATCCTTGACGGGTTTGCTACCCTGAGTCAATCTATGCCACCTATCTAAGAGCCTAGGGAAGTATGAGGGAGGGAGGTACTTCTGCTTAAGCTCACGCTTCATCGACAGCCAATCAGTGATGGGGTACTCGTTGCGAGACTCCCTAAGACTTTCTAAGTTAGACCAGAACTGACTAGCTCTACCAATGAGTTTCATACTGGCGAAACTGACTTTTCTAGCCTCGAAGATGTCATACCACCTAAAGAAACTATCCATACCTTTGATCCAATCCAGAAAGAGCTAGGGATCGAGGGTACCATCGAAAGTGGGTGCATCGACCTTGATGTTTTTCATTAGGGGAAGATCAGGGTCGTGGTGGTGCTCTTGTCTATGGTGGTGAACTCGATGAGGAGCTCGAGTGTGCCCCTCATCCATAAAAGGATCATCCCCATACATAGAGGGAGGTCTTGAAGGAGTGTACGGGATAGGGTGAGTTCTACCATGCTCTATTGTGTCAAGACGATCGGTGGTGGTCCTACGAAATTCCGCGAGATCGGCTTGGTTTTCCTTTAATTGTTGGCTAATAGCACTCATTTGACCTACCAACAGGTCTAAAGTCCTTCCAAGTTGTTCGGGATCCATTGCTAAGTACTAGGGAGGGTTTGGGGGTGACAACTAGGAGTGGACAGCAAGCGTAAGTGCAGGAAATACACCCTAAAATGTTACTAACTGCTGCAGGAAACTTAGGGACAGCACTCTGTGCTAAGGTGTTAAGTCTCCTAATCAACTAGCAAGGTTAAGGGGTTAAGGACAGCACTTAGGTACCAAAGAAAAGGCTTTATAACACACTAAATGCATGCAGAAATTTAAAGGACAGCAAACAAAATTGAATTTTTTTAAATAAATTTAAAGATGCGATGTATGCAAAATTAAATAGACTAGCAAGATAGCAACCTAGGGTGATTTTCTAGAATGCAATCCTAGGTTAACCATGCTCTGATACCAGATGATGCAGGACTACGATGCTTTTAAATGAAAACTAGGACTTGCACAACTTATTAAAAGAACATTACGTGATTAAATCTACTAGCAAGAGAAACGAAGAGATAAAACAAAGGAGGGATGCTTGCGTTTAGGCCAAACTACATATAAAAGACTTGCACAAACAAATAGATTAGAAAATTAAATTAAGGCTAACATAGTAAACGTTCATTCATAATCCCTTAATTAACAATGAGATTAATAGCAAGAAAGTGCACTTAATAAAACCCTACGTTTACTAGGCTTTAGTAGGATTAAGCAGAACGATCCCTTGCGCTTCTGTCATCATTCACAAAGTTAGAGAGCAACGAAGTAATTGAAATGAGAAAGAAAGGTCAACCGTTAGGTGGTGGGGAATCGTCGCCGGAGGAAGTCCTTTGATTTGCTAATGATGCCGGCGATGATTAGTAGAAGACGATGGATGCAGTCCTTGAAGGGAGATGGTGACACAATCGGGACGATGGCGGGCGTGAAGCGGCCGACGATAGTCCACTTTCCTTTGGACCTTTGGTCGTCAATCGTATCAACTAGAGGAATGTGAATCCGCCCAAAGTATTCTTCGACGGTGGTTTCGTAGTCAAACCCTACGTCGAAGAAGGGGGAGCGGAGTATATCAATGTTATCTTGATCATCTAGCACCAAGCCTGAATCCCAAGGGCGAGCTTCCATTCATAGCGATTGGGCCGGAGGATGGTTGAAGTCGATTAACCTTTGCTGTCCTTGAAGTATTGTTGTGAGGGAGGAGGAGTTTTCTCTTGAAATCCAAGGGAAAGGAGGAGGGGAAGGTGGCCGGCCAAGAGGGGGCGGGTAGGGGAGTTAGGGTTAGGGTTTTAGGAGAGGGTTCAAATTCCAAAATCTGAAATTATCCTCAGATTTTTGAAATTAGGAGGGAACTAGGATAGGAAATTAAAATAATGAAAGGGGGAAGATTGGAGAGAGAGAGAAAGAGAGAGGGGGCGGGTTATGGGTAGGGGCCGGCGGCTATAGGAAGGGGAGAGGGGGTGTGGGGGTTTAATTAGGGATTGCCTAATTTAGAATAAGTAAATTAAGGAGGCTCTAATTAATCCAATTTGAATTTAAATTCAATTAGAATTATATTAGGCAACTTTCCAAAAATAGGATTAGTAATTTTGGAAAGTTTCCAATTGGAAATCAAATTGATTTTAAATTTATTTGGCTTTCCTAAATTCAACAAAGCAAATTTGGAAACCCAACTAGAGAGGGAAGGGGCCAAGGGGCCGGTGGCATGGGGAGGTGGAGCTTGGAGGGGCCGGCGGTGGTGAAGGGGGGGAGGGTTCGGTCGTGAGGGTGGGGAAAGGAGGGTTGGGCCGTGGGTGGTGGGGCTGCCGTGGGGTCATGGTGAGGGAGTGGGGAAAGAGAACACGAAGAGAATAAGGAGTATAGGCCAAGAGCTCACCAAGGGGCTGTTGGGTATTCCAATGGAGCCTCTCCTAGGCCTCCTTCTTCATCTCAAACTCACAAACCATGAACGCAAAGAAAATCTGGAATAAAATTTTGGTTCAATATTCATTACCCCAAAACAATACTAAGGAGGCTTTTAAATGGCCTTAAACAAAAGACCAACAAAAGACAAACATGCCCTCATGGGCTTACAAGCAAAACACCCATAAGGGTACAACGGTAACTAAAATAAAAGAAAACAAAGACATAAATAAACTCAAAAATATAAAGACTCGATCGTGGCCGTAGATCGACGGCCGCGTCTCCGGTAGACTTTCCAAGTGTGGATGTCCTCATCAGATTTAGACCAGAAAGTAAAACCAAGAATTAGTATGAATTTCTTTATTAATAAGAAGTCATGTATTTTATTAACTCAAAAAAATGGTAACTGATTCTTTACAAAAATTTCTTCAGCTAATCTGTTTAAATTTATATTAATGATCTAATTATTGCAGGTATTAATGAATTTTAACTACTAGCAAGAGATTAAGGCTTCGTTTGAGATGGCTTTCTTACTGTTTCATAAAGCAGCTTCCTAGTACAAAAATTTTAATCTTTGTACTAGAAAACTACTATAAGAATTAGCAAGAAAGCCGTCCCAAACGAAGCATAAATCTCAAGATTTAATTCTAAGAGGTTATCACCCGACTGAACTAAGTACATGACATTTACATTAAATATCTATAAGCAAACCTTGCATTAATGGATACTCTATAATGATAATTTTTTTCTTATCTCTAGGTATATATATTCTCTGAATTAGATATCAACATATCAAAGGCACAAATTTGGCCAAGACCATACCTGCATCAAGCTGCCTTTAATGAAAGCTGTATTAAAGCACACGTAAAAAAGACGACTGCCAATCAACTTTTCATAGAAAACGACTCTCACATCTCCTGACACCTATAAAAAATAGCATAAATATTATCAGAGAATGAAAGTTTATTGTTGCATAACAAACAAATCAGCTATAAAACATACTTGTAAAGGGCTTTCAAAGTAGTAATCGAGGCATTTCTTCTGGTAAAAAGCGGATCTTTCAGTATCCATCTGCATCACAACACGAGGAGACACGTGTTCAGTTTGATCTATATCATTCCCACCATCAACATAGGAGAGGTAATAGCGGGGACTGGCGTTTCTGTGATATCCTTGTTTTACTTCTCTGCAACAACCTTTTGCAACTTCTATTGAAGGACGGTAGAGTTGGTTGGCAACCTGCTTAAAAGGATAACAATCGACTATAACAAGATGGTGAGAGGAAAATAATTTAAAAGAGCACAACACATTCTTTTAAGACCAGGAGATTTGACAATTGATAAAAAAGGATTAATAAATGATGAAAAGAACAGGCTTATTCACATAGATTAAGAAAGCCAGTGAAAACTGAAAAGAAGATAGTCAAATATGAATACATATATTTTCAGGTATTGGAAGATATAATGAGGAGCTTGACTGGGAAAAAAAAAACTTTCCAAAATCTAATAGCATTATCAATTTTCATCGCACAGCACCTAAATCATCATATAAGCAAAATAAAGCAATCCATTTCACCAAAATCATTAAATAAATTATTCGCTGAAGTAGAACATTTTATTCAATTAAAGGCAAAGAAATATGAGTAGAATGTAAAGCTCTTATGCAGTTCTGCCAGGAAAAACCCCGGAGTAAAACCGTTGGTGGAGAAGGATTATCTTAGGATATAAAAGAGTAATCACAATAAGTTAATTGACATCAAAATAACTCTATGAGTATATGCTACATACAAGCAAATTCAATGCAACCCATATATTATCCATATAAAACAAAAGAAGATATTCATTTGATAGGTGAAAAGAATTTAAGCATAGAATTTTGGATAAGCTTACTCACTTCTTGCATTTCCATGACAACAAAGAACACTGAGTTAATGCTGATGGTGTCATATAGGCGAATTCGACGCAATTCTCTGGTAATTGTTTCAGGCAAATTAACAGTAGGAGGTCCACGAAGCTTATCTTTGTGGAATGACAGCACCTGAGACCAGTACCTCACATAACGCTTTTGACTTGGTATTGAAACCTGGCATTAGAGAATTGGTTTCACCCAGTTTAAAATAGGGAAATAAACTATATAATAACAAATGAATATAGAGCAGAGAACCAACATTGATAGAGCACATGGATAAGGAGAGCAATTCAAATTGTAATTTTCAAAGAATTGAATATATATATATATATATATATATATATATATATATATATATATAATTTGGATTTCAAGATCAAAAGAATATTTTTTTTGCCCAAATTAAGTACGTTGAACAGTATAAAGCAAAACAGAGTTTCCCCATATAACATCCCAGCTAAGAAGTTTTCATAATAGATAATCTATTGTTTATATAAAAGTATTTGTAAAACACAGGTATCAGATGCCTTGGTTAGAGACCGGCAGAAATTTTTTATAGATCTAGATGTTGAAACAAAGAATTAATAGTCATATAAGTACTTGAGAATGTTGCAAAATGACAAAGATATGCAAAATTCTTAGATTTATACAAATGAACAAAAAGATTTAAATTTGAACAAAGTTATAATAATAAAAATGTATTTTTCAGATTGACTCAGATTTTCCAAAAGGCATAAAATCCATTTTCTAAAATTATATATAGATGTCAACAGAGCCAACCCTATAAAGGCTAACATCAATGATGATACATTGAGATCAACAGAAAGTTTCTCCAAAAATACATATCATTTTTGAAAAATCACGCTTGAAGCACAATATTCTAACCAATTGCCAACCCATATCACTATATGGAGAAGAGGATAAATTTTGAATATACTTTAGAACATAAACTAAAATATGGACACACCAAGTCAACCTGAAAAAAAATTTGATATATCAATGGCAACATCATCATCTCAACTGGTTCATTTTGCATTGATAACATTTGTCACTTTGGCAACTAGTTCCCTCTAATAGCTGATATCACGGGCACAATACATGATAATAGCATTATTCCCATAATCACTCATAAGCAGACCTGTAAATGGTAAAAATTATTCATGCCAGGATGCAATTCAATTGCCTTAATCAAACATACCAAAGTATCTGTGCCATCATATTGCAGCTATATATCATGCAACTAAGGCTTCATTTGGGACGGCTTTCTTACTGCTTCTTAAAGCGGCTTTCTAGTATAAAAATTTTAATTTTTAAACTAGAAAGCTGTTTTAAGAAGCGGTAAAAAAACCGTCCCAAACAAAGCCTAAGTCAATCGAAGTCGATATCATGCTTTCTTCAATAACAAATCCAGTAAGAGATAACATAACTTAGTAAAAAGTAACTCTAGTTATAATGAATAATTTGTTACACCATCAACCAAAAATATTTCACGTATAACTGCATACATGCTTGCTTAAAATGTATGCCATTGAGATGTTTTCACGACTACAAGACAGAAGAAAATTGAAGGGAGCTTTTCATATGTATGTATATCAGAAAACAAAAGAACTGGCAAAACCTAAAGAAAAAACGTTTTTGAAGCTTGCTCCTAAATGGCTATAAACGCAAGGTTTCTATCAAAACAATTATCAGACATGTTGCATTGGAATTGCTATGAGACAAATGTTATCTTTCCGAAATAGAAAATTCTTTAGTGAAATGAAGCAGCACGGAAGATGAAGAGCAATATCAAGTTTGGTGAGGAAAACAACTTTAACCGCACAAGAAATACGCTTAAAAATCAATTATCAGTGGCTATTATCCAATAACATTATAGAAGAAGTTTAAAGAAGAATTTAACTTACCCCTTCATTGTTAGTAGTCCTTCTATGAGCATACAACTGAAGTGCTTCATCTACAGTCATCCCGCTATAAACAAGATAAGCACAAACCATCAAGCCAGTCCGACCTTTGCCAGCCTACAAATACAAACACAAATAAGTTCTGTAAGTAAAACTAAATTGTATGTCAAATTATATAGAAAGGTCTTCCACAGCTTTAACCGAAATCTTGTGATATTTGAGGAAATATTATTTGTAACTTGAAAGTAGAAAAAGATAAGATAGTGAAAAATATAACTTAAATGATTTGAGCATATGCAATGAAGGCTAGAATATTTAACAGTAAAACAGATACATAAAATTGATATCAAAGAATTATGAAGAAAAACAATACACTAAAAGTAACTTATATTTAAGTTTTTCAAACAAAAAAATCATAAAATAGAATTAACACCTCACGTAATATTGATTGGAACAAATGGAGCAGGTTTCATAAACAGACCCTAAGTTGCCTGATAAGATTGATGATGATAATACAATTAACTTATTATTAATGATCATTATTATTATTAAATACAAGGAAGATAAAATTTATTTTCAGGGCAACACTATGAATTGTACGACTACTACAAATAACTCAGTTTTTTGTTCGCTAAACTAATCTCAGGATTTAAGGTTAGCTTAACCCATCCATAAAAGAATTTGTCCCAATTTGTCCAAAGTATAGGGTGGGAGCGCCTATCTACAAGATACACATAATAGTATATTATAAGTCATGCACAACAGGCAGACAAAAATTATGAAGCATAAAAGCATTTCGGTAAGAATACCAAAATTAATGATCTCAAAATGATATTTGAGTAAAACCTACATAATCCGACAAATATGTAAAACTTATAGTGTTGAGTAAGAGCACTTCAAAATAATATAAGACTAGAATCGGGAAATTTTGAAGTTCCTCTGAATTTAATTTGGTGTGAGCTCTTAACAACACCAAAGTGACTCACTCTTAGTCCCTCAAGTTTGCTTCTAGATATGGGAATAGACAACTCTTCCAAATCAAAACGAAGAAAACAAAGCTTTACTTATAAAAAAACAATAGCGTACCATACAATGGACGACAACAATATTCTCTGGATCATTTGAGAGCCACGTATATATACTTTCACAAAAAAGTTTGATCACTGACAGAGGAGGAACATGGTTGTCATCAAATGGATAAACCTCCACGCGTCCATGAAAATGTGCCGGATCATAGTTTTCTTCAATGCATAGGTTGTAAACCTGAAGATAAAGAAACCAAGAATATAAAACAAAAGAAACAGTTAGTCTTGAAGATAAAATGTCAAGCAAACAAAATGAATAAGATAAGATCCGCTACACTAATAATAGCACATAGAGGAAGAAAGAAATGCACACATGTGAAGCCAAACCTTCATCAATCATAATGGTAAAACTTATGTACATCTTATAAGCCACAAAGGTAGAAGGTTACAGCTCCTAGAGTTAACATGCAACTTGTAATTGATGAAACAGTTTAGGTTCTGGAAACTTCTTATGCACCACAAGTACATATAGAAATTCTATCAAACTGAATCACATATTTCATTAACATGAACACGCTCAATGGATAAAAGAAAAGAAAACCTTCACTAGAAGATGTTGTAAAAAATATAAGAGCTGTAAGACAACTACAATTAAAAGACTTATCAAATAAATAGATTGAGGCGTGTGAAGCACTGTTCTTAAAGTTAGATTTCCACTCCTCCCAGGTGCAAAGGTACACAGCGGTCTAACTCCCAGAATTCAACGGACTCTTCGCGGTGATCTGCACTAATTACAGCGGGAAGCAGGAACAACAATGTAGATATTTGTTCTGAATATATGTATGGTGGAGTGAATGATGAAGAAAAAAATTGGTGTTATCCTTTCATCATAACCAAGAAGGCTTTATATATATCAGAAAAAGAAGGCCATTTTAATTACAAACTTTATGATAATTAATTTAAACGTTTTCAAATCATATTATAAAATAGCAATAAGTATTTCCATTATAATAATAATTATTTCCGTTACAACAACAATAAGTATTTTCGTTACAACAGTAATAATTATTTCAATAACAACAATAATAATTATTTCAGTTATAATAGTAATAATTATTTCAGTTACAACAATAATAATTATTTCCGTTATAATTTATTTTAAAAAAAACATAAAATATAACAATCCCCCATATTTTTAAAAGAAAAGTAAAATTTAGAATAAGAGTTTATTCAGAGCAAAAGATATAATGCATAAACATTGATGTCTTTTGGACTATGAACCAATATTTTAGGATAAAAAAATCTTTACTTATAGGAACTAAGTGAAATTTAATATTTCTATGAACTTGATTCCTTGAGTATAAGCAAGATTATCTATCTACATTACATCAATTAAATGATAGCTTTTCATCACAATTTGACGCTTTATGGTCATGCGTCTGAATCTGAGTTTCATGAGTGCTCTAGAAAATTGCCTATATTCTCATAAAAGGCGGCCAACTTTTACACTCATATAGGTGAATTCATTAGTTGTGGCTCATAGTAAGCACAATAACTTAAAAGAATTATGAATTCATTAAGGGTAAAACTCGACCTCTAAATTACTATAAATCACATTATTCAATAATATAGGAATGGACAATAAAATTTATCTTGAATAATCTACCAAGTTAATCAATGACTTGTTCTTCCCATATAAACCTATTTTATGGGATCTCCATAAAATTAGGTTGGGTTACCGTCAATATCAACTTTTGTTTATAGGCAAAAGTCTCATTCCCCTCGATGTGTCCATCACTTGCTTCCTTCCAAGTGGTTTTGTCAGAAGATCTACAAAGTTCACTAACCTCACAAAATTTAGGGATAGTATCCCATCATTAGGTAATTGCTTCACAATATTATGTCTTAGACGAATATGTTTGCTCTTCCCATTATATATTTTATTTTTAGCTCTAGCTCTTGTAGCTTGGCAATCACAATGTAGAGACACTGATTTGATATGTCCCTCAAAAATCAAAATATTGGCTAAGAGCTTTCTAAGCCATTCTGCTTCTCCTCCTGCTTTTTCTAAAGCAATAAATTCTGATTCCATAGTGGATCGAGCTGTACAAGTCTGTTTAGAAGACTTCCAAGATATAGCTCCACCACCCAAAGTGAAAATATATCCACTAGTAGATTTTATTTCATCAGAATCAGAGATCCAGTTAGCATCACTATATCCTTCAAGAATAGAAGGATAACCACAATAAAGGAGTCCTAAATTAGAAGTTCCTTTTAAATATTTAAATATTCTCACTAAAGTAGTCCAATGATCTTTATTGGGATTATGAATATATCTACTAAGCCTATTTATAGCATAAGCAATATCAGGCCTAATACAATTTATAAGATACATAAGACTACTTATAATATGAGCATACTCAGATTGAGATACACTTTTGCCCAATTTTTTTCTTAGATGCATTCTAGCATTATAAGGAGTACTAACTGGTATAGAATCAAAATGTCTAAACCTCCTCAACATCTTTTCTACAAAGTGTTCTTGAGAAATTATAATTCCATCAATTAGTTTTTTTATATTTATTCCCAATATTACTTCCGCTTCCCCTAAATCCTTCATTTCAAATTTTGAAGATAGAAAAGATTTAGTTTCTGCAATTTTAGAAAGATCAGATCCTTAAATAAGCATATCATCTACATAAATACAAATAATTACTCCTGATTTTGGACTATCAAATTTATAATAAATACATGTATCAGTTTCATTAATCTTATAACCATTAGATATTAATATATTATGAAGCTTCTCATGCCACATATTAGGAGCTTGTTTTAGTCCATATAAAAACTTAATTAACTTACAAACTTTCTTTTCAGTTCCAGGTACTATGAAACCTTCTAGTTGATCCATATATACTTCCTCTTCTAAATTTCTATTTAAGAAGGCAATTTTCACATCCATCTGATGAATTTGTAATTTAAATATTGAAGCTAAAGCAATAAGAGTTCTAATAGAAGCAATTCTAGCAACAGTAGAATAAGTATCAAAATAATCTAGATCTTTCTTTTGAGTATATCCTTTAGCAACCAACCTAGCTTTATACTTTTTAATTGATCCATCCGATTTGAGTTTTTTTTCTAAGGATCCATTTGCATCCAATAGTTTTAGTTCCTGGAGGTAAATCCACTATCTGCCAAGTATGATTTGACATAATAGAATCCATTTCAACTTGAATGGCTTCCTTCCAAAAATTAACATCTAATGAAAACATCGCTTCAGAATAAGTTAAGAGGTCATTATCCAATAAGAACATATAAAAGTCATCTCCAAAGTTTTTCTCATTTCTTATTATTTTACTTCTTATGGTTCTAAAAGAGTATCACTATTATTAAGATCAATTGAAATAGGTTTGTCTAAAAATAATTTCAAAGGAAATATATCCTCTAAAAACTCCGCATTTCTAGATTCTACAATAGTATTAGATTCTATAACATCACTCTTAAGAACCATAAATCTATAGGCTGTATTATTATCTGCATATCCTATGAAAACACAATCGCATGTTCTTGAACACAATTTCCTTTTCTTAAGATCTGGTATAAGAACCTTAGCAAGACACCCCCACATTTTAAATATTTTAGATTGGGTATTCTATTCTCCCAAAATTCAAAGGGTGTCTTTCCAAAATTTTTAAAAATAATTCTATTTTGTAAATGACATGCAGATAAAATAGCTTCACCCTATAAATAATCAAGAGCACCTGAACTAATGAGCATAGCATTCATCATTTCTTTTAAAGTTCTATTTTTTCGTTCAACTATACCATTAGATTCAGGTGAATAAGGTGGAGTTACCTCATGAATAATACCATTAGCTTCACAAAAAGAACTAAGAATTCTTGAGTCATACTCTCCTCCTCTATCAGTTCTATGTCTCTTAATTTTTCTTTCTAATTTATTTTCTACTTCAGCTTTATATTTCATGAATTTTGATTCGGTCTCATCTTTATTTCTAAGTAAATATACATATGTGTATCTAAAAAAATTATCAATAAATGTCACATGATATCTCTTTCCACTTTTAGATATATTATTTTTCATATCACCTAAATCAGAATGAATTAAAGATAATAATTCAGATTCTCTATTCATTACAGATTTGCATACTTTCTTAGTTGATTTAGCCTCTACACAAATGGGACGCTTGTTAAAAATTAAAAATAGATAAATTTTGTAATATTCCTAATTCATGCATTTTCTTAATATAAGAAAATTAACATGCTCCAATCTACTATGTCATAAATCCATACATCAAGTAAGTAAGCAGAAGAAGAATAATAAGTTTTATTAATAGCATTGATAACATTTAACAAGAATAGACCATTGCTCACATAATCTTTTCCCACAAAGTTATCATTTTTTATTAATACTATTTTATCACTCTAAAAAATAACTTTAACACCAGCTTTTCCAAGTAAGGAGATAGAAACCAAATTATATCTAATTTGTGGCACATGTAAAACATTAGAGAGTGTAAGAATTTTTTCTGATGTAAGCTTGATGTTAACATTTCCTTTTCAACAACCTTTGCAACACTAGAATCTCCCATGAAAACTTCTTCTTCTTCTTCACCAAAACTAGTATAGGAGGAGAATAAATTTTTATTTATACATATATGATGAGTGGCTCTCGAATCTATAACCCATGCTTTTCCTTCAACAAGATTAACTTCTGAGATTACATCAATAATAACATCATTAGTTTCTACAATGTTGACATTTGATTGGTCGTTCAATTTTCCGTGCCTGCATTGTCTAGCAAAATGACCTGGTTTTCCACAAACAAAACAAGCACTTCTCTTCTTTTGTTCATTCCCTTTGACTTTGAAATTTTTTATTTCCTTGTTTTCATTTGTAGAGAGATTTTTTAAAACTTTCTCTATTCTTATACCCCTCTTGTATCAAATTTGTATTAGAAGTAAAATCTCTAGCCCTTTCTAAATAAGTCTTTTTCTAGTTAGTCTCTTCAATTCTAATATCAATAATGACATGCTCTAAATTCATATCCTCGCGCTTATGCTTCATCATATTTTTATATTCCTTCCAGGATTCATGAAGTTCCTCAATCAAGGATACAGTGACAAAAGATTCTGGTAAGTTAATTCCTTCATTCATAAGCTCACTAATAAGAATATGAAAATCATATATCTGAGCAGAAATTTTCCTAGAGTCATTCATCAGGCTAAGAAATTTCCTACAGTGTACTTAGTTCCTGCATTTTCTAGCACATATTTCTTCTCTAATATTTTCCAAATTTCAGAAGCATACTCAATTTTATAGTAAACATTAAATAACTCATTTGATAAAGAAGAAAGAATAATTGTTTTACAAATCTTATTCGCATTATTCCAATCAGCTAGAATGGTATCATAATTTTCTGTTCCCATAAAAGGTGGCAATGAAGTAAGTACATGCTCAACTTTAGCAATATCAATGATAAACTTAACATTTGCTTACCTCCTATTAAAATTTTGTTCCGAGAAAGGCTCAATTTTTGTTAAGTCGGGAATTATTCTAGCCATGCTAATCATTATAGTATCCATAAATTCTAACTTTAAGATTGTTGTAAAAAATATAAGAGCTGTAAGACAATTGCAATTAGAAGACTTTTCAAATAAATAGACCGAGGAGTGTGAAGCGTTGTTCTTAAAGTTATATTTTCACTCCTCTCAGGTGCAAAGATACACAGCGGTCTAACTCCCCGAATTCAACAAACTCTTCTCGGTGATCTGCACTAATCACAGCGGGAAGCAGGAACATCAATGTAGATATTTGCTCTGAATATATGTATGGTAGAGTGAATGATGAAGAGAAAAATTGATGTTATCCTTTTATCATAACCAAGAAAGCCTTATATAGACAAGGAAAAAGAAGGCTATTTTAATTACAAACTTTATGATAATTAATTTAAACTTTTTCAAATCATGTCATAAAATAGCAATAAATATTTCCGTTACAATAATAATTATTTCCATTACAACAACAATAAGTATTTTCGTTACAACATTAATAATTATTTCAGTTACAATAATAATTATTATTTTAGTTATAATATTAATAATTATTTCAGTTACAACAGTAATAATTATTTCCGTTATAAATTTTTCTTTTGGAAAACATAAAATATAACAGAAGATTCCTCAAAACTCAAAGCTTCATAATACATAGTCATCCATGGCGCCCCTTGTTGCAATGGCTCCACCACTCCACCATGAGAATATCTAGAGGATATGCACAGGAATTGGGTTTAGGAGGATTGTTGTTTCATGTGGCCTCGATATTCTTAAACATTTGTTTTGAGCAACATGAACATTAAAAAAAAAGGATTAATTCCTGGCAGTTATTTTTAAAGCATTTGCTTCTCCACTACAGAGACGGTGCATGAAAAAGTAACAGCTCCTATGAGATGTGATTCTCACACTTCTATAATCTGTCTGATTCTCTATACATCATTAAGCCTGTAAATCCCACCCAAATTACTGTTGACTTATAAAATTCTGAGTAGATGTTGCAAACCATGTGAACCTGTTATTGAAACTATTGAACTATATTTAAATTTGTTACTTTTCCATATTTCAGTAAGGAGAACAAAGAAATAAGAACAAAAGGAAACAGATTTAGCACATGCACATGAAAGAACACCCTTCTTTCCACTCTAATTTAGACACAATGCCCTAATTAGTATAGAATAACCATTAAGATATTATTTAAATTTACTAAAGAGCAAAAAATAAAACAAATATACGAAGCTGCACTAAATCAGCACCATCAAAACTAGTAATTTGAGGTGTCTGTTTTGCTTAACATACCAATGTGCACCCCAAGATCATGTAACAACTTGTTTTTAGTATGAAAATTACCTTGTACCGACCTGGATGTCTCACTTCCAATACATGCTTGACCTGCCAAAGAGGGTTTCGATACATTGCTCGTACACGCTCGCCTGGGTATGACATTGCCAACAAATGGTTTGTGATATATGACATGTCTAGATCATATCCAGCTACTAGCATGCGCCTCCGACTTTTTGAAACCAAATTTCGAAGGAAGAAGGATGCTGTGACATTTTGGATTATTTTATCACAGCCATTAAGACCACCAATCTTCTTGGACTTTGAAGAACCTTGTCTTGAGAATTTCATCCCCATGCTATTCTGAATTTGACTAAGTTGATAATTTTGATTAGATGCACCTAAAAACATTGAGCCAACAATATTAGAGCTGAAGTATGAACTTTTTTTTAATATGACTTCCCAAATTCTTCAAAAATTGAAGCATATTTAGTTTTGTATTGTCTTAAAAGTACCAAAATGGTCATATCACGACCAAATGATCAAAACATGTCAAGAAACATTAAAATTACAATTTTAACCCACCTCTCATTCTGGCCACAATACATCAATTAATCATTACTTTGGATCCGTTTGAGATGGTTGCACCGTTTTATAAAATTATTTGTAAAATTATTATGGGAAAAATAACTTGCTACTCTAGTTGCAAAAAACTGTATTCCAACATAGAAATTTCTGAAAAGGTGTAAGAAATTAGCAAGAAAAAAGTAGACAAATAAAATTGTGATTGCTGTCCCAAAAACAAAAAAGCAAGAAAGTTGTCCCAAAAGCAAAGAAGCAAGAAAGTTGTCCCAAAAAGACCCTTTATTTTGCACTTCTTAATTTCATTGAAAGAATAATTCAATGGAGAATTACCTTGATAACATAATAAATACAGCATAAGTAAAACCCCCTGAAGCAAAACAACTAAACAAACACCAATTTTTGTCTTATATATAGATTATATTGCTAAATTTAGGGAAAATCTCCTTGATGGTCATGTATCCTATAAATTAAAAATAAAATACCAAGAATATAGCATGAATATAGCATGAATATAGAGCTTTATTAAATAAATCTAAAATGTATGCATTTTCAAAGCTAGGTGATTAGAATTATCAAAGTAGTTATCTCTCTTTAGAAAAATCCAATTTCCAAATTATCAAAGTAATTCTTAATATAACCAAATCATTATGCAATATCATGAAACTACAAAATTCCCAAAATGTCAGTAGGAATTTCATCCATTCAAAATTTTAAGGAAAATGACCACCAAAACACTTACCACAAAGAACCAATTTCTACATGCATTCATCTAAAAGTCAACCTATGAAAAGCTCAAAAGTTCTGAATCATATGTGAGAGAATACCTATATTCCATATAACAAGAGGGATGTCCGCACTCTCATAGCACAAATAACTACGCCCATCCAGAAATCCTTCCCACTCCAGATTTGAGCATTTACCAATGTGATTTGTTTCCATCTTCTTCAATCAACATTCCTTCTGATTTCCTCACCAAAGAATTCACCTTCTGTCACCTTCTGAATCCCAAGCCTTCCACTTCTCTTCCCGGCAAATTTAACAATTCATACTTTCAAACCCATATAAATGGCTCACCAGCATCTTAAAATAAAACAAATCGCTTAAAAAAACTTGAACAAAATAATTTTTTCATAGAAAAGCTAAAGAAAATTTTCTAAATGGTGATGCAATTTCGAACAAAAACAGATAAACTGCTTTATTGCTTCATGTTAAACGGAATTGAAGCGACCCAAAAAAGTCCACGCTATCAGGGCTACTCCACAAGACGGATTTCATTCACATAATAGCCCTTTGAAACCAAAATACATCATCTTTTCTGTAACCAATACAATAGCATTGTATCACGAAAAACGAGATACAAAAAAAAAGAAAGAAATAACAAAAATCCAACCTAGTCCACCAAAAACGAAATCCCAATCTCAACCCAATCTAGTCTACTCCAAAATACATATATCAATACCAATGCGATTTATTTTCATCTCTCTTAATTAGCTTTTCTTCTGATTCCCTTAACAATAAATTCACCTTTTGTCCCCTTTAATCCCTGCCCTTCCACGCCCTTACCGACTTATCCCTACCACGTCATTCTTCCAAAACCTATTAGAACAGCTCTCCACTAAATCGAATCCTCAACAGAATAGTTGTTTCCATCCCAAAAAAAAAAAAAAAAACAACAACGGCTTCCAAACCGATGCAATAATTAAGACGAAAACAGGTAAACCACAAACTTGCAACCATTTTAACGGCATTGAATCGCACATCAAAAATAAGCTCAAACTAAGGCCAACAAAACCACAGCTCACAAGTCATATCATGTTCAATAAACAGCCATGTGAAACCAGAGGAAAACATGGATAGAAAGACCCACCTGGGGCATCTAGCTCCCCAACCTTAAACAGCAGCAATTTTTATAGCTGCTCCGACAAATGCAGTTACAATTAATCGCAATCGTAGACACAGAACCTGCCCTAAGAGCCGGGAGCAGGCGCCTAGGGCAGGAAGGTAGACAATACAGTTGAACCCTCCCAGGCTTCGAAGAAGATGATGGCGATTGAGAACGACCAACGGTAAGTAAGAAAGTAAAGGTAGGCGTGAGAATGCCGATCGGATTAAAATCCGGGAGCAGCTAACCTTCCCTCTTTTCTCAGCCATAAGTTTGAGGAAAGGGTGGCGAAAATCCAGGAGCAATCGCCGTCCAGCCAGGGAGGAGAAGGAAGGCGGGAATGCTTTCGCGGATTTAATAATGGATCCGATAGTTGTACGGGCGCCATGATCCTGATTCCTGCCAAGTCCGACCCGTTTGAAGAGTTGGATTATTTGAATCTTTGTGACTTCGTGTTCATTATGAAAAGGAAAGCTAACTAATTTATTACAAAGAAAAAAATATTTAAATATAAAATGTTGATGTAGTAAAATACTAATAAATAAATAAATAGATGATGAAGGATAAAAAATTATTTTATATAAATAATTGAATACAATTTTTTTAAATTTTAATAATTTTGTATTTAAATTTTTGAATGTTATAATATTTAAGTATATTATATGATAATATTTTTTAAAAAGAGCCAACTCATATACTAAGGTGACAAATCATGACATGTTAGCTCATCGAGTTTAACACATGAGTCATTTATCGAATCAAGCTCAAGTCAATTCAACTGTCTGGTTGACTTGGCTTCATTTGTGATGGCTTTCTTGCTGCTTTGTTATTCAGACCACAATCACAAATTCTGTTTCGTCATTGTTCTTTCGGTGCTTTCAAAAAAATTTATACTTAGAGATTATTTTCTACAACAACTTTAAAAACTTACTTTTCCTATAAGACATTTACAAAACAATAAGAAAGTCATCAACACTCCTAATTATAAGTTCTAGTTCATATAATTTTATGTATTTATTATATATCAAAATTTTATATTTAATTGTAAAATAAAATAATAAAAGAGTTGTGATCAAAAAATTTATTTTGAGATAAATATGCATCTTAAAATAAAATTATTCATCTCAAACACTTTCTTATAAGATATTCAAATATTTTTTTAATTAATATTTAATGATTGGGGAAAATCTTGGAGAACAAGGAAATAAAATTAGTTTAATAAAATATTAATGAAAATAAATTAACCAATGAATTATTAGCAACATTTGAATAAACAAATAGTTGGCAGTAAACATGTCAAGTGGAAAAATTAATAATATAGACAAAATTGAAATGTACATTTGATAAGCTTCTAAGGCAATTATAGTTAATGCAAATAAATTATATGCTCGAATATGACTTTTTAAGGTATTTACAAATAGTCAACGGGTTATGACACAAGAACTTGCATTTTGTGGGCAGAGTGAAAGTTCGCCCAAATGTCATGAATTTTAGTTCTACAAGGGACTCACTGAGGAGTCGGCTCCAACATAAACAACCCAAAATCCTCGCAGGTTAGCTAGCTCATCACTCCACCCCCCTAGAGAACACATCGTCAATATTGCTCGTCATCTACTAAGAGTCAACTGTTGATCTCACTCACTACTTTAAGTATAGGAAAGACACCTAGTAACATGACTTTCAATTCACTTTGTTATAACTGGCCAAGCATGAAGTTCATCTGCCCTATAACTCAAGCTCGCTTGCCCCTCTCCCTCTTTGTCACGCTCTGATATCTGAAGTGGAAGAATTTCATTTCATTTCTTCTTCATTATCTTTTTTTTTTTAATTATTTAACTACCATATCATTTATCATAGCTCATTAATTGCATTCAAGGAAAATATAAGCAACGATAAATATATTTACATTTACAGGGTCAATATTTATATTTTTGTTTTAAAGTCAAAAGTCCAAAATAATATATATTGTAACAGCCCAAACTCTTAACTATCGAGATATTATCTGCTTTGACCTAAGAGCCTCACAAATTTGTCATATTGGTGTAACTTCCCAGTACGTCAGCCATTCCAAAATTGATTCGGGATGAGTATGCTTAACTGTAGAGTTTCTTAACGAAACTCCAACTATTTCACCAAAAAGTGACTCAATATTTAAGATTTTAACTTCTTTTACTTAAGGGATTTCACAATCCCCCCACTTAAATAACTGGCGTTCTCGTTGGCATCTTTATCCTACAAGTTCAAGTAGTGACTCCCGTCTTGTAGCACTTTGTCCCATATAGGGTTCAAGAGGTGACTCCCATGGCGTACCACTTTGTCTTGTATGGCATTTAATTTCTATCTTTCTGGCTGGTGTATTGCTATGTACCATTTGTAACAGCCCAAACTCTTAACTATCGAAATATTGTTCGCTTTGATCAAAGAGCCTCACAGTTTTGTCATGTTAGTGTAAATTCCCCGTAGGTTACCCATCCCAAAATTACTCCGGAATGAGCACGCTTATCTACTGAGTCTTAATGAAATTTCAACAATTACACTAAAAGGCATCTCGATGTTTAAGAGTTTAGCTTCTTTTACTTATAGGATTTCACATATACAATACCCACTAAAGGCTACAAAAGAATATATAATACAAAATGGCTGAAAGTAAAACTAAATTATAGTCACTGACTTGCCTTAGGCTGCAGGCTCCTTACTTTTACCTGAATTTATAAAAAAATCACATAATAAGCATAAAAGCTCAACAAGTAGTCAAAACTTACCACTACATTCATTGCAAGGAAAAAAAATTTAATATGTATGCTCCAATTCTAGTTCATATCAATCAACAATTAATAGTCTACCCATATAAGCAATAAGCAATATATAAAATTTGTATCAATCAATAATAAAATCAATATGATTAGTAAAACTAAAAGAGATTTATTAACTATAAGAAAGATTAATAAATGAATTATCAATCAATATATCATGTCAATATGTTATGTTAGTGTACTTATTAGTGCATTGCATCAATATGCCCATCAATGTCTATCACTCAATGTCCCTATTATATATTGTCATGACCCAAACTGATAAGACCCACGGATGAAATAAGTCTTATCGTGTTGACATGCGACAGACAAATCTCAAGATCTAGTTTTAAAATTTTTTTAGATTTTCTTCCAATATATATTTTAAAACAAACAATAGACTATATAGCTACTAAAAACATCCAAGGTGCTGAATAAACTCATCTAGAAAATCTCTTTCGTTTTCATCATCAAAATGTATATATAAGATCTACACTATAGTACATGACTACAGAATAAAGAGTGGAGCAAAATATAACAAAAGCTAGTCATACACGTATAAAAATCAAAAGAAGAACATCTATATGGACTTAGATCAGATCATAGACAGCTACTTAATTGGATCCTTCCCTTTCACAAACCCTGAAAACAGAATGTAAAATCACAACGAGCTAAAACAGCTCAAAAGGCCATAAATATTGATCTAAAATTTCAACTATTTATTTTATTAAATATTTTCCAAACTTATCAAATGCAATATAACAATTCACTATACCGAGCAAAGTAATAATAATATAGTAGTTATCCAAATACTCAAAAAATAACATTGAGCAGCTAAATAAACTAAAATTTTATATAAACTTTAATTCACAGAACAAAATGTAACAGAGTTCTCAGGATCCAAACAAAATCTTAAAAGATTATGGACCTTATAACTTCTAATAGAATTCCATCTCTTTAAGATCGAATCTCAAAGGGTTCTAATCCTTTATTACTCCCAACATATAGATTTTTAGAAAGCTTTGGATTCCCAGTCACAGATAAAATCTCAAAGAATTCTAACCCATTATATCTTTCGGCTGAGATTTTTCATATCAAAACTCACTTAATTCAATCAATATATCTCATATTTCACTATAGTGTAATCATTAAAAACATAAAGAAACTTAGTATAAAAATTTTCAACTTGCTATAACGGTAGGCAACAAAAACCCAGTTGGGTAGAAATTCACATTTTCAAAACATAACCAAATTACTAGATATTGTGCAGAATATATTGTAAGACTTTATACTATATTCTTATTTTTTAGAGTCTAAATTATTTTTTATTTAATAAAAATAGTATAAATTCTAAAAATTTTGGTGTAGAATTTTAAAAAATATTCAAAATATTTAGAATCTCAATCCCTATAGCATACAAAAAGTTACACGGCAAAAGGTCTGCATGTACAAAGTTATCATTTTTTTATAACGAAAATATAAATTTAAAAGAAAAATTCATAAAAACTTCATATTTTTGAAAACTTATATAAGCATAGTGTGACATATCTCGATCCAGATAACTTTCAGAACTTGACCGACGGTAAATAACAGATCGAAGTGGCTGAAATCCTCTTCTTTTCTCTCCAAAATCCCTCTTCTCTCTCTTACTCGACTACCAAAGGAATGAAACATAACAAAATAGTGGAATTTGATATTGTCATCAGTCTCTATCTTGCCATTATTGTTCATTATCTTAAGTCGATTCATATGTGACTTTTAATAATCAATGAAGAGTTGTCACTCTCTATCCATTGACATTAATAGGTAAATCAATTACAAGCTACAAATAGGATCACAACAAAAATCTTTTATTTTAAGAAAAGCTTATCAACCCACCCTCATACACAGGATATTAAATTATGTTTTAAGAGTCACCCATATTAATTATCCTTTTAACAACCAGCCGTCATTACTTATATGTAAATGCCACATTTATCTCATATTAGTATTAAGTATAAAACTTTATGATGTTTTTTTTACTTTAAATTCAAAGAAATTTTGATATTTTAGTTGATGTTATGCAAAAAATGCTCAGAAAAAGAGAAAAATTCACAAGGGTAGAATCTGCACTACAGTGTTTCAATTACTATCATCCCCGTGTATAGAACACCCCAGAGCCAAATAAGGGAATCACAGTGCTATAGTCTCGAGAAAAATGATAAATAATTCAGTGTCCCAACAAAGCTAAGGTCAGCATCGTAGCGCTTCATAGTGCCGTAGTGTTAAAAATCTACATACACCGCATCACCTGAGTCTCAAGAATTTGAATGCCATAGTGCCAAACATTATAATATTACAGTGTTAGATTACACATTCGAGCATTGCAATTAGGGGTGTAAGTGAGTCAAGATGACTCGTGAGTCAGCACAAGCTCGGCTCGAATAATGGTTCGTGAGCTCGAATAATGGTTTGTGAGCCAAGCTTGATAAGCTAACGAGGCAAGCTTGAGCTTGCTCCGACTTGACTCGTAAGCTAGCTCATTTAAAAAATATTAATATAAAATATATTAGAATTCAACATTTTAAATAGAAAGTTGTTAAAAATATTTAAAAATTATATCTCAATTTTTTATATTAAGTAATTTATTATTATTATTCTTATAATTTCTCATTCTTTTTACCATTTTATTATAATAATGGCTTAAATAATAATTATTTTCTCTCATTCATAATAAATGAGCTTACTCGTGAGCCTGTTGACCTCATTTTTGTATGAGCTCAGTAGGACAAACCCAGACCTTAGGATCTTTCCAATCCTTAGGATCAATCTTAACCCTAGGATTAATCTGATCTTAGATCAATCCAGACTTTAAGATCAATCCAAATTCAAATCAATCCTGACCCCAGATCAATATGATTTAAAACAAATCTAAATTCTAGGATTCTCCTAGACTTCAGACCCTAGGATCTATTCTAGACCCTAGGATTCTACCTGACTCTAGATCATATGACCCTCTTAGACCATAGGATTCTCCTAGATCTATCTAGAGCTTAGGATTCTTCTAGATCCTAAGACTATTCTAGATCCCAGGCCCTAGGATTTCCAAATCCTATGATCTTCCTAGAAATCAAACTTTAGAATCTACTCTAGATCATAAGATCCTTCTAGATCTTGAATCTTAGGATTCCTAGATCTTAGTATTCTTCTAGATTATAGGATTCTTCCAGACCCCATATCCTAGGATTTCCCTAGGACTTCTAGATTCTATGATCTTCCCAGACTCCAGTCCTTAGGATCTATTCTAGACCCTAGGATTCCCTTAAGCTGATTTGGACCCTAGGACCTATTCTAAACCCTAGGATTCCTTTAAATCAATCCAAGCTTCAATTC
Source organism: Dendrobium chrysotoxum (assembly GCA_019925795.1). Classification (NCBI taxonomy): domain Eukaryota; kingdom Viridiplantae; phylum Streptophyta; class Magnoliopsida; order Asparagales; family Orchidaceae; genus Dendrobium; species Dendrobium chrysotoxum. The sequence goes on from CM034303.1 coordinate 55,368,648, forward strand.
AATCTAGACTTAATTCAAACCCTATCATTCAAGCTCAAAATCCAATTCAAAACCAGATTTCCAGATTCAAATCCAAGGCCAAAGGTCTAAGTCCTGAAAGCCTTTTCTAGCAAATTTTTGAACACCTTAAAACCCTATCAAATGACCTCTGATTCAAGATCTATCAGTTCTACACTGATGTGACATGTCTCTAGAGGCAACCCTCCAAATTTGAGCTCATTCTGAGGTCTCTAACCCCAGAAACTGAATTGAAATCCAAAGGCTGTAAAACCTTCAAATATTTACAGTCTATGCCACTGGACCTACCACCCAGTGGATTTTGACCCTGGAGCTTTCTCCAAAGCCTCCAATCACCTCCAGACCCTTGAATATGACTCATTGAGCAATAAACTGCATTTTTTTGGACTCAATTTGACCCCTAGTTGATCAGGGGTCAAAATGACCAAAATACCCCTATGGGGTGTAACTGGTCACTTGAATCAAATGAGCTCCAAATCAAATGCAGTCACTTCCAGCAAATTTCAAATGTCAAACCAAACCCATTGAACCAATAACTAGCCCCTGGGTCAACCTGGTTGACCAAGTCAACCTAGTTGACCTAGAAGGCCCCTTTAGGGTCAAAATAGGTCATTCTGACCAAATGACCTCCCCAGACCTTGGGACCACCTCCATTGGTCTCCAAATATCATTTCAAATCTGTTGAACCCATTCCCAGACCCTGGACCCACCTGGTTGACCAAGTCAACCAGGGTTGACCTAAAAGGCCCATTGAGGGCCCAAATAGGTCATTTTGACCAAATGACCTCTCCAGACCTTGAGACCACCACCAGTAGATTCAGAATGTCATTCTGAACTGGTTGGACCCAGTTCCTGGCCCTGGGTCAACTTGGTTGACCAAGTCAACCCAGTTGACCCATTAAGCCCTTTAAGAGCCCCAATAGATCCATTTGATTCGAATGACCCATTTAAATCTTAGAAATACTTCTAATAGATTCAAAACATCAAATCGAACTTGTTGAACCTGTACCCACCCCCTGGGTCAACCTGGTTGACTGAGTCAACCTAGGTTGACCTAGGTGTTCCTTAAGGATTCAAATGGGTTATTCCAACCCATTGGATCCAATCAAATCCTTCAAGCTCTCAAATCCATGTTAAATGATATTTTAAACCTGTCTAGACTTATCATGAGTCAAATCAACCTTGGTTTGGCTTGGTCAAACTTCAAACGTTGGTCAAACCCATTCAAAACCCTTTACATTACCTTAAACTCCAATCTTTGAACCTCAAACCTCTCCAAAGCACTCAACCAGCTCAAATCCATCCACACCATGCCACCTCAGCCTCAAGGGATCATTGACTGGTCAAACCAGTCAATAACTGGTCAAATGACCATTAAATGGTCAAAAATCCCCATGCTAATTCCTTTCCACTTTAATCCAAACCATTCTAACCTTCTCCAATCATCCAAGCAGTTCTCTAAAACCCCTTTACTGCCACTTCAGCAATCCAAGTGGCTTTGGACTGGTCAAACATTCAAATCAAATGATTTAGGATAGTCAAAGATGGTCAAGCTAGCCTTAATCATTCTCCATTTCATCCAAAACCATTCTAACAGTTTTAAACATTCTCTGGAATGTTCCTAAGCTGGATTTAAACCCTGGATTAAAGCTTAATCCAATGCATGTGGTCCCAACATGGCTAGGCAAGGACAAAGACCTTTACACCTAATGTCCTTGCTATGTCCTTTTCCACATGCTCCAAACGGCCCCTTTGACATGTGGCAGCCATCAGAGAATAGGACCAAGCAATCAAAGCCATCCAAAACATCTCAAGACGTTTGAATAGGGCAATACCCTATTTGGAGCGATCATTCTTCAAGCTACACTATCTCACTACACCAACATCCAAAAGCCTCTCTGGGATTTCGTTTGAGCTACCCAGAGTCTCTTCAAGCTCCCTAGACCAAAACCCGACCACTAAGAGCTCGCCGGCAGTGATCCTCCGGCCATTCAAGCTCCAAATCCGTCCAAGTTCATTTCCTTTCGATTCATAGCTCCTCCAGCTTCGACATCAACTAAGGAAAGTTTCGTGGACAATCAACAAGCTCAGAGAGCCCAAGATCAGCCAAATCGACCAATTAGATTGGGTAAATTTTCAAACCCTAGATTAAGGCACTCAGATTAAATTAACTTTTCGATAAGTGCTTTTCAAATTATCAAACAAACTCCCCATTAATGCTCTTCATTATCCTATCTATGTTTAAATTTTTATCAAATTTTATCCATTAAATTTCGAGAACGGTCCGTTTTTCTTAATCTGGGGTTTTATATGAATTCTGCTTAGCTGCATGGTTTTCAGACCGTTGATCTTACGATCAACGGTCCAGATCAAGTTATCCCGTATTAAGAACCAACGGCGCGGTCCGCTTTGCTGTATTGATCTTCGTTCAGCTTGATCGTGGCCATCCGTTTAAAGTGGCAGAAGATCCGACGGCATCCACGCATGCTGACTCGATTAAGTAAAGGGCGCGTGGGTCCCGCCATCATTTAAATCAAACAGCAATGATTGCACGGCGGCGCAATCATTGCCAATGATTGCAGCCGCCGCGCGGATTTGCTTCCACGAATCGGACTGTGCCACGTGTCCTTTAGCCACCGCCGCCGTCGTAGGAATTAATTAAATAGTTTTAAATAAATTTTAAAACTATTTAATTATCAGAAACTTCAAACAATTATTAAAAATTCATTTTAAATCCAAAATTTGCATTTAATATATCGATTTGCTTGGATTTCCAAGGGCTTTAATTGAAAATTTAAATGATTTCAAAATAATCTCTGTACTTTAAGTAATTTTAAATATAGATTATTTGATTATTTTAACTATTATTTAATTAAAATAAGTCAAAATACTTTCAAAATTTAAGAAAATTATTTTAAAATATCAATAAGTATTCAGAGAACTTTTGAAATTATTTTAACCATTATTTTGATTTTATTTCTTTTGATTATTAAAATTACTTATGTTATGTGTATATATAATTAAAAAAGAGAGATTATTTTAAAATCGTATATACATATAAATCGTTTTAAATATTCTAAGTTTGACTTGAAATTTCAATCAGAGATTGGATGTGATTGGTTCTATTTAATGGGGATTTGTTAATGGATAACTAATCTATTTATTATTTATCCCTTGAGCTTTATTTTCATATATTCAAATTATGCTTTGTTATATGCATGTTTAAGACATACACACACTTAGCCTAGGTTCTCCTAGTATTAGGATTTGTTTGTAATTGTGTATGTATGCATGTGTATATATTGTTAAGGGTTAGGAACAATGATTAAAACTCATTCACTTAATGACATCGTTAAGGACAACAATTAAGGACCTTGATTAGAAAACTTAGAGAAATTTTAGAAATTAGGATTCATTTCCTTTTAACTTGAAACTTTAAACCATTTGAACATAGTGACACCCTCAGCCCATAGAAAATATCTTACTGAATTTTGAAATCATTAAGCCCTTTAATTAACCTAATCAAATTTAAACCTTAATTAAGCCTTTGAAACTTCTAAAAATTATAATAAATCAAATTTAAATCCAAAAATTACACACAATATCTCAAACTGACCAGAATTGAATCCTTAACATATGAAAAATAAAAGTCCCTTGACTGGACTTTAAAATTAAGTTTAATTTGAGTTTAATTAAAATTTAATATTTAATTGATTTAATTAATTAAAAATAATTAAAAATTCCAAAAAATTCTCAAACACTTAGAGATCACTCCTTAGGTCATTCCTGACCTTTGGAGTTGATTTTAAGAAGTTTGGAAGTCATTTGGATCCAAATCACAAAAAGGTCTATAATTAAACAATTTCAATAATTCATTAAATAGTCAAAACTTCAAAAATTCATAACTAATTCAAATAAACTCCAAATTGAGCAAACTCAAAAGCATACAACTCATCTCAAGGTCTAATATTTATAAAAAATGTTAAGTTTCTAGAAATTAATCAATTTTGAAAAAGTCAACTTTTGGTCAAATTTAGTTCAAATTCAAGTCAAAACTTCAAACATTCATAGTAAAATCTAGAAAAATCCAATTTTAGTGTACTTACTGTCTAACTGATCGTATTAAGGTCTAGTATTTTAATAAAATATTAAATTTCTAGAAAACATTTTAAATCAAAAAGTCAATTTTTAACCCCTTAATTAAATGATTAAAATAATCCAGAAAATTCCAAAATTCAACATATCATTCAAAATTCCAGAAAACATTAATTTGAACTTAAAACCAGCAACCAACTAATTCTAATTAAAATTAATCAACCTTTAAACTTTAATCAAACTCAAATCACTTAATTATATCGAGTACCACTGGGTAACCCAGGCCTACGAGGCTATTAAATTAGCCCCAAGGAAGGTGAAATAAACTTCACGGCCTCGGTGTGCAATAAAGGTGATATCCAACAAACAATTAAAATCAAGTTTAAAATCAATTTCAAGTCATTAATATTTAAATTCAAATTAAATCCCCCTTAAGCCTTTCAACCAACTAGAACTTTAAACAACTTCAATTGCCTATTTAGGACATATCAAAGCCACACAGCCTACCTCACACACTTTAAATGGTTTGCTAGGATAACCAACTCTAGTCTTAGGCTAGGCCGGTGTTTACTTTTCTGCTGTGTGCCGGGTTTTCGAGCTTTTACTGCATGCTGTTTGCTAGTAGTATAATTGATGTGTTTGTTTACTTATTTACTGCACTATGTGATGTGATTGATTGTACGATTAGATCTACCCCTAGGCTAGGGACGATTTGTACTAATTCAATCTTATGCAGGTGGCCATGCTCATATAGGGCATAAATTAAAGGGGGCAAAATTATAATTATTAAATTGCACAGGTGCTCCAGAAATTTGCTTAAGTCCCCCTTTAAATTAAAAAGAGCATGGCCAAGTGTGGCTGTGATTGAGTATTTTAATTTCAAATATATAACTGCTTGGGATGTCAAATATAAACTACTGATTATTAGGATAACCCTGCAGGTTGTTGAGTCTAGATTTTTAATTTTTAATTAATGTAATTTGAATATAAATTGAGTTGTAAATTTAAAGTACTTTGAGATTGAGATGTTTAAACATCCAATTTGGAATCCAAAGAGGAAGGAACATCCCTTAGGGGAGGGTTCCTATCCATTTGGAGATCCAAATTATGATGAATTTCACATATCTAAAGAGAAAAGATAACACCCCTAATCAGGGGGAGTTTCTTTTCATTTGGATATCCAGACCCGACGATCCAATGAGTTTTAAGAAGACGAAGAAGTGAAGAACGAGAAGAATCTCAAATCTCAAAGTCACTTGAGTCTTAGGAGTAGAATCCGGGTTGTAGTCAGCGGTACCCGGCCACTTTACTTTCCTGCAGACCCTGGGTTGTATAATTAAGTGGCACTTGCCACATGGACTTTCAGTTTGAGCATTTATTTAATTAATTTAATTATTTAATTAATTTGATTTATGTGTTGATTGTGATTAAGGACCCGCATGCTTTTAGTAGTTTATTTGGCGCTCTTGCATGTCGATTTTGATTTAGCCTGGAACCCGATCGGAGGTTCGTGAGGGTACGATCATTAACTATTTCTATTTAAACAAAATTAAAAAATTTAAGCTCAGATAGAAACTCTAACGCTCTTAAGAAGTAAGCCCGGACTCGCCGGGGGTTTTTCATGCATTCATATTAACTTTTCTCTACCTTGTTAGGCACCTCCCCGCCTGCGGGTTTTGGCAGACCACATGACCTATTAGGGTGCAGTTCTGTCTAAGGGGATGTTGTGCAATCTCTAGGATAAAACCTATTTTTTAAGCCTGATTTTAAAATTACTTCATTTTGATTTAAGCATTTCATCGAGTCAACTAGCATGCATCGCATTAGTAACAAATTAAAATTGAGTCTAATTCTTAATTACATTTTTATCTAGACATTTCACCCAACATGTATTAAGGGGTCAATTAGGATCAGCTCTAGATGTCGACCCCAACTCCTCAAACTCAATCTTAAATAACATCCTTAACCACTCTTTCATAAAGACTTTGACTCATGGTTTTGAATCGTTTAGGTGGTTTAGCTGGCTCCCCAATCCAGGCCGGGGTAAGTCCAGGATTGCATTGCATTAGCTAGGTTCTGGGTCACTGATTTTCAGTACCCATTTTAGACTTAGGATATGAGGCAGATCTTCAATCCTAAGACCTCAATCTTTCAGGAATCTAATTCTCACTTTCTAATAAAATTGACCACTTAAACATTAAATATCTTTCAATCTAATTCAAGCCCAACACTTAGGATAGATTGGGGTGTTTCTGAAGCAATTCAGAATCTTAAAGCACCTCCTACTCTTCTTCCTTTGACTCCAGAAATAAGTGTTCAATTTTGAACCAATCCCACTTGAAATCCTAGTCCTTAACCTTCTTTGATATCAATCTTTGAATTCTTAAATAAAATTCGTATCGCTATTTTAATCGAGAGTATTCGTAGGAAATTTTCTGGTTTCCTACGATATAATTAACTATGGGGGCTTGCGCTTGTAGGAGATTTAGAAACCTAGACCAGATTTCAAAATCAAGCTTTTTCAAAACCCTTAATTAGTTATCTTTGAGAAATCAAAACAAAAAAATGGCGATCGTTATCGTCATATTCAAGCAATTAACAATGAATGATATTTTCTTCCTTTGGGATGATATATCATTTATTGATATAACTTTGAATATGAAATTAATGATAATTTATCTAGATTATCGTGGCCGGATATTTGATTAAACTTCATTTTGATCCTTTGGGATCATATGTGGTTTCTCCCTGAATCTGACTACGATATTCAGGATCAAGTTTGTGATTCTAAATTTGAAATCATTAGGAGATTTTATTTCTACCTTTCGAGATAGTATATTATCACTAATGGATGTTCAATTTCAGAATTCAAACTTAAAAATCAATTTTGAATTATTCTCAAAGATAATTAACCTTTTTCAAAAATACAATTTTCAATCAAACAGAGCTGGCTCAAACTCGTTGAATAAAGATGGAGTAGGAGCTCAAACTTGATTATTTAATCAAGCTCAAGCTCAAGCCAGTGTGACTCGAGCTCAAACCAACTTTTACAGCGCCACGACGAAGCGGTTGACGAAAGATGGTGCTATACCATTTCAGCCAAGCGATGTACCAGTTAGCCAATAGACGTGCCGAGTCAACACAATGGCACAGCGGAGCAAGCCAATAGTGTTGAGGTGCTAGTTCATCTTATAACATCGCGACACCACCATTTCAAGTGTTGCGACGCCTGAGGCCATTTTCGCACTTACTATAAATGGTTTTTTTTAATTCTTTTGTTTATGGGGGTTATGTCATTTTTCAGTAAAATTCTGTAATTTTTAGTATAGTTCTTTAATCTCCTCTTAGAATAAGGTTTAAGGGATGTTAAAGAAGTGCAAGATATTTTCATTGAAGATCTTAGCCTCTCTTGTGTAAGCAATCCTACCATTGGAGAAGAAAAAAGTATGGAGAAGTTTATTTGTATTATCCTGATAAAATTTTTTCTAATTGTTTCTCGTGTGTCTTTTCTTCTATGATTAAACTGAAGATGAGTTTGCTTTCTATTTTATGTATGTTTAGATAATTTATGCATTTTTTGGCTAACGATGTGAACACAATTCAAGTACTAATATAAACATTTATGCCTTAAATAAAATTTTGGATATTTTTAATATCTCTTGTTCTTAATTTAATGCATGCAATTGACATGTGTATAATTAATATATAGTGTGATATATTACCTCGACTGAGAAATATTGAAATAAATAGAAGTATTGAAATAAAATGTTGGTATGCTTAGACATACTATATTAAACCTTCTAGGTTCTATAGATATTGAAATTGCATGAAGGCCATAAACCTCCCTTTTCACCAATATAAGCTTGACAGAGATTTAAAGATGTATATGCTCTGATCTATATTAACAATTAAGAGTATCAGGAAAATTTTGTTATTTTATAGGCATCAGTCTAAAATATATTTTATATATTGGTATCTCATCATCTTTTGCATTATCTGTAATTGGCATAAACCTTAAACCGTTAATTTTTGTACAGTAGGATAAACCTTACATTTGCAGTAGACAATATTAGTTGTATTATAATCTAGTAAAATATTTCCTAGTGGGATCAACACTCTCTCAATCACCGTATTGCTTGATCGACACATATACTTGCATATCTAATGGGCAATCTATATTAAAGAAAACCTAATTAAGTATTAATTGACCCAAAGCATATTCTATTTCATACACGCATTTAGCTATTCGTTCCCTTGCCCGCATTAATTAGTCATATCATTTTTCTATGTAATATAAGTCAATATCATGTATGAAATATAAAATCCATGAAATATAGGGAAATTTATAAAATCTGAATACTATGCATTTACTTCAGAAAATCATAAATTATAGTTTACTCATTGAAATTTAATAATATTATTGTCAAAATGCTCGTGAAGATCATATATATCATATACAAATGTTATACTGTAAAAACTCGATAAATTATAAGAAAATATATTTTTATCAATTCTGAAAAGATTAAAATTGTAGAAATTAAAATCATCAAAAATATGGGTAAGAATATAGTCACTTATAATGATCAAAATACATTTTATAACATAAGTGACGAATGAAAAACCCCAAAGTGCTTTCTCTCTCTTCTCTTCTATCCCTTCTTATCACGCCCCAATATCTAAATTAGAAGAATTATTTATTTTATCTTTTTAATTATTTATCAAAGCTTCTATAAATTATCAATATAAATTAATCTATCTCACAAAATCTATTGAATATCAAACACAAGTAACTATTTTACTATATTCATTCACCAAAATCACATTTACAATAGCCATGATATTACGAACAATCAATATATCTATCCATAGCTCTTAACTGCAAAATAATAAAATAAAAAGAAAAGAACCAGAAAATCTCAATCCACCTCACTCCACAAAGTCTTGGCCCTTCTCTGACCTCAAATCAATAAAATCACATAATGAGCTTACAAAGCCAAGCAGAACCCAAGACTCACTAAAGCCCTTAATACAAGATATAGGAAATTAATACGCATGCTTTTCTCAATCAATACAATAAATAACATTCAATATTATCAATGCTTGGTAGTATAAAAAAATACATAAAAATATTTATTTCATTTTAAAATGGCTTGGGAGCGGGGAATGGCTTTAGATTTTAGGATTTAATATATATAAAAATATTATTAGTGGCCTAGTGTTGCATCGCTCCGACTTAGTGCCGCATCACTATATGTTGAATTCATAATTACTGTAGAACAGAGGCTACAATATTTTTGGTGCCGATGTGCTCTCAAGTCTAGCGCCACAACGCTACCAATTATAGAACTGAAGCGCTCTAGTTCAAACATAAATTCAAAATTTAATTTTAAAATACTTTTTCATATTTTGGATTGTTGCACTTCCCTTCCTTAGCTTTTTCTTCTTCTTCTTCTTCTTCTTCTTCTCTCTCTCTCTCTCTCTCTCTCTCTCTCTCTCTCTCTCTCTCTCTCTCTCTCTCTCTCTCTCTCTCTCGCTCATGTGTGTGTGTGTGTATAAGGTAACACAACATCTTATCTCTCTATTTAGGGCTTGCCACTTAATTTGCCTCATCTTACTCGCCCACATACACTTGACACTACTTAGCTTGCCTAGAGGCAGACAAGCCTTATTCAAGGAAGGCAATTCCCCCTCTAGCCAACCAGAGTGTGACATGTGTTTGGGGTAGTTTGTAGAATCGTTTAGTCATGTAATTTTTATTCGTTTATTGATATAATCGTTACTGTATCTCTCATATCTCTATAAATAAAGAGATAAGATGGGCATTTTTTTAAACTTTTTGGCATCTTAAGCACCTATTTGCACATATTCTAGACATTTGAGTTAGTGAATTATTTTCTCTCACTATTCTAACATAGGTTTCTAGGTCATACTCTCAAAGCTATCATGCTAGTAAGGCCGCGTACAAACATTTGGATTCAACATAAACTTTAATTGAAGCTACAATTTGCAAATAATAAGACAACAAAGTACTACAGCTTATATCGAGACTATTTACCATAAATAGAAGCATTTCATTCTTAATTTAGTTGTGTGAGATTATATGGAGTATAGGCATTAGAAAAGGCATTTGCTGGAGATCTTCTTACAATGTCAATTTAGCCCACCTACCTTCAAAAAATATGTAATGATAATACATAATCGATAGAAATATTTTATTACATGGTTGTGGAAGAGGGCCTTTGTGACATCATCAACGATCATTTAAATAATTCCATTCGTGTTAGTCATATATCACAAATAATGCACTTTCTCATTACTAGATAAGACACTAATACATTTTAGTACACATATTGTGGAAGATTATTTCCATTGCTAAAGTATAAAGAGCCTTTAGGCATTGGAATTATCACAAAGATATGATGGGTGGGCTTTGTCATTGATGTCAATAGTGGGTGCAAACCTTGGTGATGATGACAAACATTTGTTTTGACAATGATGGACATTAACCATAATGGCAACACCAAGTGTTGGCCTTACTAGTGATGACAAGTGCTACAACATGCTTTGTTAATGTCAATGAGCATCGATTGATGGTGGGCAACGGGAAATATTGAGGGTTGGCGGCAAGGTGTTGGGTTGTTTATTTCAGAATCCTCATTGAGGCATATTTTGTTATCATTAAGAGAAAATTGAGTGGCGCCATTGTTAGTGTCGACGACATCATCAGCCTTGACAGTGATGGCAAATGTTAGCCTTGGCGGTGATGACAAGTGTCAAGATTGTTGGCAATGGGGTACATCGGCCTTGATAGAAATACCAGGTGTTGACCTTACTGGTGATGGCAATTGTTGGATTTGGCTCTATCAACGATGATGTGCATAAACAATGGGCAGTGCGTTGGATTCTTTCTCCTGGAATCCATGTTGGGCGCCTAGGCATCTTACCTTATTATTTTTTAATGTGCATCATTATGATCATTTTGATAAAAATTCAAAATACTTTATAGGATATTCTGTGTTGGTATCCTTAATCATATAATATTTTTTATACATCTTAATGCCTTAATGAGATTATACTTGAGCAACATCGGGCTCATTGAATTAGCCTGTCAATATGTTTACTTTGACTATAAGCACCTCAAAATCATAAGTTGTTTGGTATATCAATTGATCTCATGAAAGTTTCAACCATGCTTTAAGTGCTTAATTTTAATCTATTTGGAATTAGATTAAGAAAATCTTAGAAACATTAGACTTATCTCAATAAAACCTTAATTTCAAGTGTAAGTTTATTGAAAATGAAGTTATATGATCTTATAATCAATTCTTAAATTTTTAATTTGAATTCTTTGGCATTTAGAGATACTATAATTGTGCCGAAATTCATAATTGATTTGATAGATTTTCTATTCAAATACTCAACAAAATTAAAGCTGGAAATGACCGTTAGGCCCACAAGCCTCATGAGTCCATGTCCCCTCGTTTTCTATCCACTCTATAGCTCATAAAAAGAACTTTTCCTTCTCAAAACAAGTGGAGAACATGAGATCTCTGACCGTAAGATTTCATTTCTCTCACAGTCTCTCATCACACTTTCATCCCAAGAGAAACAACAGACACTCGAGATTAATAAAGGCGAAGGAATCAAAATCCAGCGAAGACTTAAAAAAAGAAGAACCCAACCTCCAGTTGAGAGTTTCAACAGCCTTTCTTTTCAGATCTGCCATTGCTGTCTTTGGATTGGGATTCATAGATGCTGGGTAAGTATTATGCTTTCCTTTTTTTTTCTTTTAATTGCTTTAAGAAATTTTTTTCAAATTTGTTCATATTTGTTTATTATTCATAAGTTTTTTACTAAAAAAAACAATAAATTTGTGTCAGGTATAGTGGAGATTGGTCTCGGATTGGGGTTATATCAAAAGAAGCTGAAGAACTTCTGAAGAATGCAGCTTACTTTGTTGTGCCTACTTGTTTTTTGCTGATATTTTTCATATCAGATGAGAAAAAATCTCTCTGAAGAGTTAATTGCACTTCTTTTGCTTAGAGACATTCTCCAATTCAATACAATATAACTTTTGTGATACTTGAGTTGCAGTTTGTCATAAAAGTTATTATGTAATTGTTGTGGGTTCCATAATTTAATTGTAGGTTTCATATAACATATTGGTTTTTTGCTTGCCTTATTGCATTTGTATTTATTCTAGTTTAAAGGAATAGAAAGGCTCCAATTAAGGCTTCGTTTGGGACAACTTTTTGATTGTTTTTTTAAAGCAACTTTTTAGTATAAAAAAAACTTTGAACTAAAAATTTTTATACGTGAAAGTTACTTTAGAAAGTAATAAGAAAGTTTTCCCAAACGAATCCTAAGTAGAGTCTAAGTTGTGATAATTAGTGATTGTGTTAATATAACTTTTGTGATACTATTTTACGTACGAATTAGACATGAGCTTCTTAGGCTTCGTTTGGGACAACTTTCTTATTGCTTCCTAAAGCAACTTTTTAGGACAAAAAAATTTATTTTTGTACTAAAAAGCTCTTTTAAGAAACAGTAAGAAAGCCGTCCTAAACGAAGCCTTAGTAAGCAAAACACATATCATTTGTGCAAATATTTTTCTGACTGTCTTGATTGGGATTGGTAATGACTTTCTATAACTTGTGGTAACTGATCAAATATGGCATCCCTTGCATTAAATGCTCAAGTTTTTCCCTCATGAATAACAATCTCACCCAAGCTCAACTCATTTATAACCCTAGTCCAAAGTTATATGTATGACACGAAAGAAGCATCGATTGCCTAAATTTTCAGAAGGCCCCATCATTTTAAAGGTTGGATGATTAAGAAAGGGATCTCAATCGAATCCATCAAAGATCCACAGCCTGTAAGTGTAATAACATGCTATACATATTTAATTAGGCGTGCAACATTATTCTTAGAAAATATACCGTTTACAAATGCATCATCGATCGACCTTATTAATCTAATATAGTAAAATGTTTCTTGAATCTAAGATATATTATGAAGGTGTTAGAGATTTTTACAATGATATTTACTAATGTGTGACAACTGTAAGAAAATATTTTTTTGATAAAAAAAGGTCTAACAAAAACTTCAAGAAAAGTTATTTTTTCTACAATACCTTTATAATCATATATATAAACATCTTAATCGCCTCAAAGGGCCCAAGGGTCGTCTAAAGCACAATATGTCATGGGTTTCAGCCATAAAAATTGTATGTGAGGCTTGAAAGAAAAAAAAAAAGGGGGGTTATTTATCAAGAGATTTATTACAAGTCAATCATAGAGTTATAATTATTTAATAAAGAAATGTTTAAATTTGTAAATAATTACTAAATAAATTTTGACTTATTATAATTTTTTATAAAATATCATAATAGTTTATTGTAAAATAAAGCATATTTCAAAACTATATATATTAAATTTCAATTTGGTCTATATAAACATACAACAACAATAACATTAAGTCTTTATCCCACTACATGGGGTCCACTACATAAATCTTTTTTCTTTATTGTATTTTTTTCTCCATTGCATCTTGTTAAGAGTTAAATTCTCATTTAAATCTAATAAAGAAGGTCATTTCTACTATTTTCTAACCAAATCATTTTATGTATGTTTCTACTTTTCTTAACATAGCCCATATCTAATACATTTATTCTCCTAATCGGGTCATCGGAAGGCTGACATTTTATGTGACCAAACTATCTAATGTGACTCTCTCTAATCTTATCTACCACTAGAGCTATTCCAACATTTTCATGTATATACTTATTTTGCATTTTATCTCTAAGATTGAAGTCACTCATTCACCTGAGCATACTCATCTTTACAATACTTAACTTAATTTTACGCTTCTCTTGTAATGACCAACATTCTATGTCATAAAGCATTGCAGGTCTCATCACCATTTGTAACAACCTAAAAATTTAAAAAACGAACTTATTTGAAAATTATGAAAATTTGTATTGGAGAGCTATGATGCTGGGCTGACAAGCATTGTGGCGTAGGTTGTGGATGAGCAACAATGCGAGAAAATGCCACCATGGTGCTGCTCTCTCTGGAATTTATGAAAATAATTCAACGCAGCGGTGCTGAGGTGGCACTATGGCGCAATATTGTTTTACATACATTACAGTGCCGTTGTGGTAGGTGAGCGTCGTGGTGCTAGATACTAAAATGGATATATATATATATATATATATATATATATATATATATATATATATATATATATATATATATCCCTTTTATTACACTCGCTTCCTCGCTCTCGTTTTACTTGGCCAAGTAGGAAAGAAGAAGAAGAGGAGAGGAAGAGAGGAGAGAGAAGAAAGAGGAAGCTCTTCAGGGCTTTTTTGTCTGTTGTCCCCATTACAAAAGTCACTCAACTCATTGTAAATGACTATACTCTTATTATGTGTTAAAATCTTATTCAGCCTACTTTGAAGTTTAGTTTCAAATATTGGGTTTGATAATTAGCTTAAAAACTTGATGTAGGTTCTATACTCTAGTCCAAATCTTGTTCAAAATAAGTTTTGATCATGTTGTTTGAACAATTTCCTTAGAATAGAGATTCAAAAATGGGTTCAAACAAGATTAAAGTTCGAGGGTTGAACCTTATAGTCCCTTATTATATTGCAGGTGATTCATTTGATTTGCATTGATGTAAATACAAATACTTAAACTAATTATTTATATTAATAGACATTGTATTGTTCCCCAATCCCCATTTACATGTTTGTCTCTAACATCACCATTGATCACTCTTAACTTAATATAAGTTGCATCATCAATGTTTTGTTAAGTATTTCTAATGGAGAAATATGTGCTCCACCAAATGACAAACCACATCGTACTATACATTAATTAGTTATTATTATAAAAAAATTTAATTACATACAGAAGACTTATAGGACATTTAAGAGAAATATTTGTTCAAGCCATTAGTCTTTCACATTGTTTTCGAATAAATATCAAACCAACTTGACTATCTTCATTTCATTATCCTACATACAACACAGAAATGTTGATTTTTGATTAATTTTCAAAAAGAAAAGTGCTTCAAATATAAACCCAAACAAGCATATTGATTTATTTGAACAATGGTCAAACATTCTTCAACATAATTGGAACCTTATTCGAATCGAATATGTCAATGGTAAAAAATGGTTTGAATTTGATTTAAACCTTTGTTCGATGTTTGTAGTAGATGGATTATTTGAATGAGATTTGAATAATATTAAAACAATGTTTATATATAATAAATTATCATATAGCCATAATATCATTTATAATTTAAAAATATATGCTAATCAGTGTTGAAATTCAATTAAGATACTTCGGCTGATCCAATTGCACAGTTATGATCTTTTTTTGTAATAGCCTGTATCCTTAACTATCGGGTATTATCCGCTTTGGTTTAACGGTCTCACGATTTTATCTCGTTGGTGTAATTTATCAGGAGATCATCTATCGTAGAATTGTTCATGCATTAACATAATTATCATTGGTGTTTCTTAATAAAATTCTAATCATAATACCAAAAGATACCTCAATATTTAATAGTTTAGCTTATTTCTACTTAAGGGGACGCAAATATTCCCACTTAGATAATCGACGTCCTCGTCAGTATACTTATCTTAGAATCATGTACAAAACAGATATAATTCTAGAGGTAGCCCTTATAACACTATAGGAAAACAATGAAATACCGGCGGAAATATTTACGCCGGAATCAACGACGGCATTTCCGGCTGATTGAACCGCCGGTAATTTTACGGCGTAATTTCCGGCGGAAATACCGTCGGCACGTTTCCGGCGGCTAAACCTCCGGAAGTTCGCCGGTTTTTTCAATATACCGACGCATATTCCGCCGGTAATGTCCGGCGGATTTACCGCCGGTTAATTAAAACCCGACGAAGTATTACCGGCGGATAATCCGCCGGTAATTGTTCCGGCGGCTTTTCCGCCAGAAAATACGCCGGTAATCTCAATATATCGACCCCGTGCCTTCGACTTCAGCTCATTTTGTTTAGGTCTCCGCTACCGACGACGCGCGCTAGCCCTCGATCTTCGTCGACGACGTCCCTCCCTCCCTCGATCAAGCTCGTTCGACGACGACCTTGCCCTCGAATTCCGTCGACGACCTCCCTCCCTCGCTCGCTAGGTGCCTCGCTCGGTCGCTCGCACGAGATCCTCCGTCGACGACGCACGGCCGTTGCTTTGTAGGTAACTTTCTCCCTTTCGCACGCTCCGTTTCCTCCTGCCAGTTCGCCCTAATTTGACGAAATTTTATGCTTGGACGTAGTTCCACTTCGCTCCGTTGACGTTGGTTGCGCACGCTGGGAGCTCGATCGGTTGCTGTTTAGGTTTCAATGGTGGCTCCCGCCATATAACACTTTATCCCATTTTAGGTTCAAGAGGTTGCTCCATGACGTAGGACTTTGTCCTATATGACACTTAGTTCGCATCTTCTGGCTGATGTATCGCTTTGATACCATTCTATAACAACTCAAATTCTTAATTATTGAAATATTATCTGCTTTGGCCTAATGACCCCACGATTTTGTTTCGTTGATATAATTTCTCAAGAGCTCATCCATCATATAATTATTCCTGCATGAACACACATGACTTTGAAGTTTCTTAATAAAATTTCAATCATTGCACAAAAAAGTGCCTTAATGTTTACTAATTTAGCTTCTTTCTACTTAATATGTTTCACATTTATGTTGAAAAAATACATATTTTCATGAAAATAACAAATAAATTATGAAGGCTATCCAATGTTGATAAAATAAATTTGATAAAAAATGATTTTGATGGATATTTAATAGAAAAACACATAAGGGACATATTGTGTACAAATTTGCGCATTATAAAAAAAAGTAAACATGTTTGTAAAGAATTTGACGGTTAAAATTTAAAATTCACAAGCTCGTCCACATCCATTCCGCGCCCTTCATTAAATTTCGTTCATCGACTCGGCATAAGCAGGTTTAAACCCTAAAAAACCTGGCCCATTCCTCCGCATTCTTCTGTTCGCAATGGAGATCACCGAGGAGCAGCGAAGGAGGTCAGAGGCTAACCGAATTGCAGCTCTCGAGAAACGGAAGCGCGTGGAAGAAAGGTCGAAAGATGATCCTTGGAGGCTCTTCAGGTGCCGCAAGGTCCCCAGCCCAACATTGTCGCCGTCCTCATCATCCGGTGGGCCCGTGCCGGAGAAGAAGAATTCAGTATCACTGCGGCCACCTGAGCCACCGAAACCGCCCGAAAGGTTCCGTGTCGTGCTGGAGATATGCTCGCCTGAGGAGTTCGCTGTTTCGCCGGAGCCATTGCCGGGTTTTTCTTTTCCTGGTGTCGCGGAGTGCTTCAGGATCGTGGAGGCTACTATCTCTTCTGTGGGTTCATTTACCTTTCTACTTTTTACTCACAATTTTGCAGAATGTCTAAATTTAAGCTATTTTGTTCTTTGATTGGGAGTTAGAAATCGGATAGAAAAGAAGAGAAATAAAGCTAACTGATTATTTTGTTTGAGAGTTTAAAGTAAAAAGAAAAGCAAGTAGATTCCGTTATAGAGGGTATTTGGTTTCTATTTCAAGAAAAGAGTGAAAACACTGAAAATTTTTTATTATAATTAAAATTTAATTATACCTGAACCTCAAGAACACAAATTTAAAGTACTTGAATATTATTGCATGCTAGAACATTTATGCTCGTAGAGAGAAAGGGTTTATAGTCTTGGCGTTAATGAAAATCTCATACAAACAGGTAAATTGAGAGCAACTCATTAAAGAAATGAGATTTTTTTTTTTTTTTTTTCATTTGTAAAATTCAGAAAGGGGAAAAACAACAAGGCCCAGTTCAATTAAATTAATTATACTAGTGGTAGTTGTAGATTACAAATGATGCATTTTCTTGTATTTGTAGAAGGTATTAACATAATTTAGCGGACAATAATTTTGGAATATATCTTTTGTGTAGGCAATAGAAGTCGTAAGATGTTTGAGTTATCATTAGCAGTCAGCAGATAGCCAGATAAGAATTGCAGGGCATCCTTCCCCAAATTTGATTTGGATGGATCTCATTATCTTTGAAATTGTTTTGATATAAATGCAGTTTAAGTTTTGATTTATTATCCATGTATTGCACTAATTTAAATGCTAATCCAATAACTTTGAGATCCATTCAAATAACATTTTTTCAGGATATTCTAATGAAAAATTTTCTCATAGCCAATCAATTGTTTTTAAGATCTTTCGGGCACAAATTTCAACTAGGTTAGTTTTCCTGAAATAATTAATTTTATTTTCATATCATTTACCTATTTTATTTGGTTGGGGTGACATCAGCCTTTAGTTCATGATTCAAAATACCGGCAACATCTTTTCTCAGACTATTGTCAGAAACCTTTTTTTTTTGTTGGTTGAAACAGCAGGGATGTAGTTTTACAGGATTGAAAATTATTGTTGGTGGTCAATCTTCATATTTTCTTTGTTTTTGAACTCTGCAGGCTTTGGATTTTCGAGTAAGTGAGAGCCAGGGAAGTCAGTTTTGCACGAGGGCCTCAGTCTATAAACTGAAGGATTATGATTCAGTGTTAAAATGCATTAAGAAGTTACTGGTGGCTGACTTGCATGATATTCCATATACCACATTATTAGCTATCCGAACATTTAAAAGTTATGCTGCCACTTGCCTTATACCTTCCTGGAAGGAGCACTACTCTGAAGAACAGGTTGATGGCTTCTTAACAAGACTGCCAAGGTCATTACGAGATGCACTTCTCCCTTTCCAGATGGAAGGTGTTCGCTTTGGACTTCAGAGAGGTGCACGTTGTCTCATTGCAGATGAGATGGGACTAGGGAAGACTATCCAGGTAATTTCTTTTCAGATATATTTTTACCTCCTCATATATAAAAGGTTAATTAGTATCATGTGTTATGAGAATTCTGCTTATGTGCGTAGTCTCCTATATGTAAGCAAATGTATAGTAGGCATATTTAAAGTTTCTGAGACTGCTTAGAATTAGCCATCTTAGCGTTTAAATGTGATAAATTTTAGATTGTAATTGTCATGGCCTGCCTGCAACATTTCAATATTACGAAATGAGTTTTTAAATTACATTTAATCCATCAGACAATAGTCTGTTTTCTACATTCAAATATCCACCATTATATATATTAAAAAATAATCAGGAAATTCATCTGCTAAAAAAAAAAAAAATGAAATTCATCTATTACAAGATAAGCGTCAACTTACAGTTTCATCAAATTCATGATCACACATCAATATATAAGAGTCATGGCACTGAGAGCACAACAGGTATCTTAAACACAATAGAAAAGAGTGAAGCATGAGTAAACTCAGAAGGAAGAATACATTGCCAAGGTATAATTGCCAAGGAAATAAGGTATGCACAATGCCGAATGAAAAAATATCAATAGTTTAATCTGTATGGGTAAATCCAATCACAACTATTGATAACTGAAATGAAAAGAGGTATATTTGTCTCTTAAAATGCATGAGTTATCTTTCTCTGCCAGACATAGGGTTGTTCTATGTTTTGATACATCGTGCTTCACAAACCAAAGATTTAAAAGTATTTAGCTGACAAATATGTTCACTAAATTAAACTAAAGGCATATAATCTAGAACAATGAGGTTTCCGGAATTGGTATTTAACAATCATAATAGCAAGATTTTCTTAAGTTACAAATTCCATTTGAAGTTCATAATTACTGATAAAGAAAATCCACATGGTGGGCCTCAATTAAGTGAATCATACTACAATATCTTTTAATTACCATTTATATTCTGAAATTTAGACATGAATTAAGAGCCCATCAAGTTCATCTTCATTGTTCACTGTTGACTTGCAAAGCACCTAAACCTTAACAGTTTTTTATTGGATGAATCCCACATGGAAATCAACATATATGCTAAATAGGTTGTTGAATGGATTAGGTTAACTACTCATAGGCTTTATTTATGACTGCTTCTCTCTTTCTTGTTTTCTTCCACCCCATGCACAATTGTCACTCTTCTTTTAATTGAGTGCATGCTAGAGTTCCTTCTCCCATCAGGAGAAAGAATTATGAGAAAGCATGAAAACAAGAAGCAAAACAAAGAGAGAGTGATGTAGAACGGATATGGGGGGAGGGGGTCATTTGAAATTTGGGATTTCAAATTAAATGAAAAAGAAAATTATTCCTTTAATTAAGGATGAATTAAGGCTACAAGAGGGGGGGAATTAATGGGAATTAAATGGATTGGAGAGAGAGAGGAGGGGCCGACCTAGAGAGGGAGAGGAGAGAGGGTGTCCAGGTTCGTTGAATGTGGTGATTGATTTAAATTTGAATTAATTTCAGATTTGAGAATATTAGGTAAGTTTCCAAATGAAATTGAACTTATTTTAGGAAAGGATTTCAAATTTAAATTGATTTGAATTTGAAATTTGAAAACTTCCCTAAATTAAGACGTTGAATAAAAGGAAAGTCTTGAATAGGAATTCGAATTTGGAGGCAAAGGGGGATTGGGGAAAATAGGCCGGCGGTTAGGCTAGGAATTAGGGTTAGGGTTAGGCGGCTGGCGGCTTTAAGAGGGAGAGAGGGATTAGGTAAGGGACTTTATGGCTTGCCTAATCAAAGCCCTTTAATTGATGAGAAGAAATTAAATCAAATCCAATCAAAAATTTAATTGGACCTAATTTAAGCAACTTTCCTAAAATAAGAATCCTAATTTTGGAAACAAATTCAAATTCAAATTAATTTGAATTTTGAATTCGAATTAATTACCAAATTAAGATATATATAATAGGAAGGTTTTGAATACAAGATGAAATCGTGGGAGCCAATGGAGGAAAGAAGGTGGCCGACGGCTATGGAGGTATTAGGGTTATGGTTTGTGAGAGCGTTGGCGGTTTGGAGTGGGGGAAAGCTGGCCGGTTAGGCTTAGGATGGGGATGGGGAATTTTGGCGGGGAAGGAGGGGGGATTGTGGGAAGAGGCCGGTGGGTTTGGGTGGAGGATGGGTTGAAGCCGGCGGGATTGGAGGGAGGATGGAGATGGCGATTAGAAAATGAGGAGAAAACAAAGCAAAGAAAAAAAGATAGAACCGCGAGCCTTGGACTCTTCCGAAGACTGATGGGTGATATGATGCCATTCGCTAAGGGATTTCAAGCCACGAGCTCGGACCCATCCTGCGACTGGTGGAAACCACGATTCCCTCCATAGGGATTCTCACTAACGTTCTCCAAGTGCAGAACATAATTTTTTATTAAAACTCCATCATACCTAATACAAGAGCAAGGGCCATTATATAGGCCTTAAAAAAAAACTAAAAAGACAACTTTGCCCCTTGGGCTTACATAAGACAAGACTCTTAAATAAGGGTAAAAATGAAAAATGCATAATTAAAATAAAAAATTACAATTAATAAACTAAGATAAAAATGGAGTGATCTTGGCCGTCGATATTCGTCTCTTCCTTTGATAAACGTCCACTGTCAGATGTCCGCATCATTCTTCTGGGGTGAAAAAGAGCTCGACTCCGTCGGGTCCGCATCCCGGGCAACCATGCTCTAATACCAAACTGATGTAGAACGGATATGGGGGGAGGGGGTCATTTGAAATTTGGGATTTCAAATTAAATGGAAAAGAAAATTATTCCTATAATTAAAGATGAATTAAGGCTCCAAGAGGGGGGGAATTAATAGGTATTAAATGGATTGGAGAGAGAGAGGAGGGGCCGGCCTAGAGAGGGAGAGGAGAGAGGGTGTCTAGGTTCGTTGAATGTGGTGATTGATTTAAATCTGAATTAATTTCAGATTTGAGAATATTAGGTAAGTTTCCAAATGAAATTGAACTTATTTTAGGAAAGGATTTCAAATTTAAATTGATTTGAATTTGAAATTTGAAAACTTCCCTAAATTAAGACGTTGAATAAAAGGAAAGTCTTGAATAGGAATTCGAATTTGGAGGCAAAGGGGGATTGGGGAAAAGAGGCCGGCGGTTAGGCTAGGAATTAGGGTTAGGGTTAGGCGGCTGGCGGCTTTAAGAGGGAGAGAGGGATTAGGTAAGGGACTTTATGACTTGCATAATCAAAGCCCTTTAATTGATGAGAAGAAATTAAATCAAATCCAATCAAAAATTTAATTGGACCTAATTTAAGCAACTTTCCTAAAATAAGAATCCTAATTTTGGAAACAAATTCAAATTCAAATTAATTTGAATTTTGAATTCGAATTAATTACCAAATTAAGATATATATAATATAAAGGTTTTGAATACAAGATGAAATCGTGGGAGCCAATGGAGGAAAGGTGGCAGACGGCTATGGAGGTATTAGGGTTATGATTTGTGAGAGCGTTGGCGGTTTGGAGTGGGGGAAAGCTGTCCAGTTAGGCTTAGGATGGGGATGGGGAATTTCGGTGGGGAAGGAGAGGGGATTGTGGGAAGAGGCCGGTGGGTTTGGGTGGAGGATGGGTTGAAGCCGGCGGGATTGGAGGGAGGATGGAGACGGCGATTAGGAAAATAAGGAGAAAACAAAGCAAAGAAAAAAAGATAGAACCGCGAGCCTTGGACTCTTCCGAAGACTGATGGGTGATATGATGCCCTTCACTAAGGGATTTCAAGCCACGAGCTCGGACCCATCCTGCGACTGGTGGAAACCACGATTCCCTCCATAGGGATTCTCACTAACGTTCTCCCCAAGAACAAAAGTGCAGAACATAATTTTTTATTAAAACTCCATCATACCTAATACAAGAGCAAGGGCCTCTATATATAGGCCTTAAAAAAAAAAAAACTAAAAAGACAACTTTGCCCCTTGGGCTTACATAAGACAAGACTCTTAAATAAGGGTAAAAATGAAAAATGCATAATTAAAATAAAAAATTACAATTAATAAACTAAGATAAAAATGGAGTGATCTTGGCCGTCTATATTCGTCTCTTCCTTTGATTAACGTCCACTGTTGGATGTCCGCATCATTCTTCTGGGGTGAAAAAGAGCTCGACTCCGTCGAGTCCGCATCCCGGGCAACCATGCTCTAATACCAAACTGATGTAGAATGGATATGGGGGGAGGGGGTCATTTGAAATTTGGGATTTCAAACTAAATGGAAAAGAAAATTATTCCTTTAATTAAGGATGAATTAAGGCTCCAAGAGGGGGGGAATTAATGGGTATTAAATGGATTGGAGAGAGAGAGGAGGGGCTGGCCTAGAGAGGGTGTCCAGGTTCGTTGAATGTGGTGATTGATTTAAATCTGAATTCATTTCAGATTTGAGAATATTAGGAAAGTTTCCAATTGAAATTGAACTTATTTTAGGAAAGGATTTCAAATTTAAATTTATTTAAATTTGAAAACTTTCCTAAATTAAGACGTTGAATAAAAGAAAAGTCTTGAATAGGAATTCGAATTTGGAGGCAAAGGGGGATTGGGGAAAAGAGGCCGGCGGTTAGGCTAGGAATTAGGGTTAGGGTTAGGTGGCCGGCGGCTTTAAGAGGGAGAGAGGGATTACGAAAGGGACTTTATGGCTTGTCTAATCAAAGCCCTTTAATTGATGAGAAGAAATTAAATCAAATCCAATCAGAAATTTAATTGGACATAATTTAAACAACTTTCCTAAAATAAGAATCATAATTTTGGAAACAAATTCAAATTCAAATTAATTTGAATTTTGAATTCGAATTCATTACCAAATTAAGATGTATATAATAGGAAGGTTTTGAATACAAGATGAAATCATGGGAGCCAATGGAGGAAAGAAGGTGGCCGGCGGCTGAGGTATTAGGGTTATGGTTTGTGAGGGCGTTGGCGGTTTGGAGTGGGGAAAAGCTGGCCGGTTAGGCTTAGGACGGGGATGGGGAATTTTAGTGGGGAAGGAGAGGGGATTGTAGGAAGAGGCCGATGGGTTTGGGTGGAGGATGGGATGAAGCCGG
This sequence comes from Dendrobium chrysotoxum, assembly GCA_019925795.1. Classification (NCBI taxonomy): domain Eukaryota; kingdom Viridiplantae; phylum Streptophyta; class Magnoliopsida; order Asparagales; family Orchidaceae; genus Dendrobium; species Dendrobium chrysotoxum. The sequence goes on from CM034303.1 coordinate 55,392,721, forward strand.
CGGGATTGGAGGGAGGATGGAGATGACGATTAGGAAAATAAGGAGAAAACAAAGCAATGAAAAAAAGATAGAATCGCGAGCCTTGGACTCTTCCGATGACTGACGTGTGATACGATTCCCTTCACCAAGGGACTTCAAGCCACAAGCCCGGACCCATCCTATGACTGGTGGAAACCACGATTCCCTCCATAGGGAGTCTCACTAATGTTCTCCCCAAGAACAAAAGTGCAGAACAAACTTTTTTTTTAAAATTCCATCATACCTAATACAAGAGCAAGGGCCTCTATATATAGGCCTTAAAATAAAAGAAACTAAAAAGATAACTTTGCCCCTTGGGCTTACATAAGACTAGACTCTTAAATAAGGGTTAAAATGGAAAATGTATAATTAAAATAAAAAAAAATTACAATTAATAAACTTAGATAAAAATGGAGTGATCTCGATTGTCGATATTCGTCTCTTCCTTTGATTAACGTCCACCGTCGGATGTCGCATCATTCTCCCGGGGTGAAAAAGAGCTCGACTTTGTCGAGTCCGTATCTCGGGCAACCATGCTCTGATGCCAAACTGATATAGAACGGATATGGGGGGAGGGGGTCATTTGAAATTTGGGATTTCAAATTAAATGGAAAAGAAAATTATTCTTTTAATTAAGGATGAATTAAGTCTCCAAGAGGGGGGAATTAAATGGATTGGAGAGAGAGAGGAGGGGTCGGCCTAGAGAGGGAGAGGAGAGAGGGTGTCCAGGTTCGTTGAATGTGGTGATTGATTTAAATCTGAATTAATTTCAGATTTGAGAATATTAGAGAAGTTTCCAAATGAAATCGAACTTATTTTAGGAAAGGATTTCAAATTTAAATTGATTTGAATTTGAAATTTGAAAACTTTCCTAAATTAAGATGTTGAATAAAAGGAAAGTCTTGAATAGGAATTCGAATTTGGAGGCAAAGGGGGATTGGGGAAAAAGAGGCCGGCGGTTAGGCTAGGAATTAGGGTTAGGGTTAGGTGGCCGGCGGCTTTAAGAGGGAGGAAGGGATTAGGTAAGGGACTTTATGGCTTGCCTAATCAAAACCCTTTAATTGACAACAACAACAACAACAACAACAACAACATCAAGCCTTTATCCCACTACGTGGGGTCGGCTACATGAATCCTTTTTCTCCATTGTGTCCTGTTAAAAGTCAAATTCTCATTTAAATCTAATAAAGAAAGATCATTTCTAATATTTTCTAACCAAGTCTTTTTAGGTCTACCTCTATCTTTCTTAAAATAAGTCAAATCTAAGACCTCTACTTTCCTAACCGGGTCATCGGGAGGCCGCCGTTTTACGTGACCAAACCATCTAAGGCGACTCTCTCTAATCTTATCTTCCACTGGAGCTACTCCAACCTTTTCACGAATATGCTCATTTCGTATCCTATCTCTAAGGGTAAAGCCACTCATGCACCTGAGCATCCTCATCTCTGCAACACTTAACTTAGAATTATGCTTCTCTTTTAATGGCCAACATTCGGCACCATAAAGCATTGCAGGTCCCATCTTATAGAATTTTCCCTTAAGTTTGAGGGGTACTTTTTTATCACACAATAAGCCCGATGCATTCCTCCACTTCAACCATCCAACTTGGATTCTGCTGATGATATCCCTATCTATATCACCATCACTCTGAACAGTAGATCGAAGATATCTAAAACGTGTACTCTTATTAATGACTTGATCGGCCAAAGTCACAATGCCCTCACTAGGCCTATTATTACTAAAATTACACTCCATATATTCTGTTTTAGATCTACTCAAGCGAAAACCTTTAGACTCTAAGGTTGACCTCCACAATTCTAGTTTACCTTCAACTCCCTCTCTAGTCTTATCAACAAGAAGAATATCATCAGCAAAAAGCATACACCAAGGTACATCCTCTTGCAAATGTCTAGTGAGAACATCCATGACTAAAGCAAAAAGATATGGGTTTAAGGCTGATCCTTGATGTAATCCAACCGAAATAGGGAAATACTTGGTCAAACCACCTTGTGTTTGAACACAAGTAATAGCTCCTGCATACATATCTTTAATGATTTGAATATAAGCGTTATTAACTTCTTTCTTTTCAAGAACTCTCCATAGCACTTCTCTTGGAACTTTATCATATGTTTTTTCTAAATCAATAAATATCATATGTAAATCCTCCTTATTCTCTCTATATTTCTCCATCAAACCTCTTAATAAATGTATGGCTTCCATAGTAGACCTACCCGGCATGAATCCAAATTGATTTTGAGAAACATTAGTATCACGCCGCAACCTATGCTCCATAACTCGTTCCCATAGTTTTAAAATATGACACATTAACTTAATTCCTCTATAATTCGCACAATCTTGTGCATCACCTTTATTCTTAAAAATAGGGATTAACACACTCATTCTCCACTCATCTGACATCTTTTTAGTCTTCAAAACAATATTAAAAAATTTAGTAAGCCAAGAAATTCCTTCATCTCCTAAGCATTTCCACACCTATATTGGAATATCATCAGGTCCAACAGGTTTTCTAGCCTTCATTTTCTTTAAAGCCTCTCTAACTTCGATTTTACTAATATGTCGATAAAAACAGAAATCTTTATTTTCATTTAGGGTGCTAAGGTCACTACAGTCAATTTTATTTTCACAATCTTCATTAAAAAGTTTAGCAAAATATCTCATCCACCTTTGTTGAATATCATCTTCTAAAAAAGTACTTTTTGATCTTCATTCTTAATACACTTCACTTGAACTAAATCCTTACTACTCCTATCTCTTTGTTTGGCTAGCTTATACATATATCTTTCTCCCTCCTTAGTATCTAATCTATTATATAAATCACTAAAAGCTAAACTCTTTGCATCGCATATTGCTTTAATTGACGAGAAGAAATTAAATCAAATCCAATCAGAAATTTAATTGGACCTAATTTAAACAACTTTCCTAAAATAAGAATCCTAATTTAGGAAACAAATTGAAATTCAAATTAATTTGAATTTTGAATTCGAATTCATTACCAAATTAAGATGTATATAATAGGAAGGTTTTGAATACAAGATGAATCGTGGGAGCCAATGGAGGAAAGAAGGTGGCCGGCGGCTATGGAGGTATTACAGTTATGGTTTGTGAGAGTGTTGGCGGTTTGGAGTGGGGGAAAGCTGGCCGGTTAGGCTTAGGATGGGGATGGAGAATTTCGTTGGGGAAGGAGAGGGGATTGTGGGAAGAGGCCGATGGGTTTGGGTGGAGGATGGGATGAAGCCGGCGGGATTGGAGGGAGGATGGAGATGGCGATTAGGAAAATAAGGAGAAAACAAAGCAAAGAAAAAAGATAGAACCGCGAGCCTTGGACTCTTCCGAAGACTGACGGGTGATACGATGCCCTTCACTAAGGGACTTCAAGCCACGAGTCCGGACCCATCTTGCTGCTGGTGGAAACCACAATTCCCTCCATAGGGATTCTCACTAACGTTCTCCCCAAGAACAAAAGTGCAGAATAAATTTTTTTATTAAAACTCCATCATACCTAATACAAGAGCAATGCCTTTATATATAGGCCTTAAAATAAAAGAAACTAAAAAGATAACTTTGCCCCTTGGGCTTACATAAGACAAGACTCTTAAATAAGGGTAAAAACGAAAAATGCATAATTAAAATAAAAAAAATTACAATTAATAAACTAAGAAAAAAATGGAGTGATCTCGGCCGTCGATCTTCGTCTCTTCCTTTGATTAACGTCCACAGTCGAATGTGCGCATCAGAGAGAGAAAAGGAGGGGGGGGGGGAAGTGCTCACCTTGTTTGTAAATCTGTTAAGTTGTCATTACTTTAATAAATGTGGGATGAGCAGTTGTGATAATTACATTGGTGTGACAATGGCTTCTTACAAGGTCGGTGGTTATGCTAGATGTGGGAATGAAGGTGAAGAGAAGAGGGTAATGATAGCATGGTAACAATTGATGCTGATGACCATGTTGATGTTAAACCCTTCGTCTAGATGCTTGCATACTTTGAATGTCATGGCGTTCACAATTAGGACGTATGTTTATTGAGGAGAGGACAACCACTAACGTACCACCGAGGATTAAATGGCCTGACTAACTCGCCCTTGGACTGCCAGGTTAGATCGACCATATTAGGCCAATTTGTTTTTATTTATTTATTTATTTATAGAGTATTAGATATTGCATTAATGTACTTGAGTTAAGCATACTATACATATTTATTAGTAGTTCATTGCCCAGAGTTTGGCATGATTAACATGCCTATTTGATGCAATCGTCAAAAAAATCATTTGAATCTATGGGGAAAAGGAAAATGGAGCATGCATGCTTATGTTTTAGAACTTTTGAGATAAAATGTATCTAGAAATAAACTTCTTTTATTAGAGTGATTGTTTTGTATCTACTATACTATAACGGTTCATATTTAAAAAATGGTGATTTATCAAAGATATGGAAAAGCTAATGATCACAATAAGGACAAAGATATGGTATGATTTATCCTATATTTCAAAATTGGGGATTTTATCTTCATTTTCTTTCATATTATCTTGATAGGCCTGATACTTTGATAATTAAGATCTGTTTATTTGTAATTACAAAGTGTTTTTACTATTTAAATTCCCTACTTGTAGAGTTTGAAGAGCTATAAAAACTATTTCCCCTTATAAATTTGATTTCTGTCTTGCTGCATGCAAGATCTAAACCACCATGCATCTATTCTGTATCACCTTTTTCATAACTTTATTGGAAGGGATTAGATTTTATGATGTTTAAGAAGAATCAACACATTATGTGATGAGGACATCCGACCGTGGAAAGTTTATCAGAGACGTGGCCGTCGATCTACGGCCACGATAGCGCCTCTTTATTTCTGATTAAATGTGTTTTATTTATTTATTTTCTGCATTTTCCGTTTAAGCACTTACTTAAGGGACTTGTCCTAGATATGCTCTAGGGGCAAAATTGTCTTTAGTTTCTTTCTTTTGTTTGAGGCTATTTAAGCCTCCTATGTATTTCTTTTTGAACTAATGAATGAATGATAATACAATTTCTGCAATTTGTGTTTTTGAGAGAGTTTGAGAGCTTGGGCGAGCAAACCATAGGAGGGGGAAACGGATCACCCACAAACCTTGGAGGCTTTCGGGTTCGTGGTTCTTCTTCTTCTTCTTCCATATTTTCTTCTTTTCTTTCTTTTCACCTCCTCTTCTCTCATTGCCGGCCAACAACCCTCTTCCACCCCACCTAGCCGCCGGCTATCAAGGAGACCCATCCCTTGTTTGGTTGATCCACTTAACCCCACCTCCACCTAAACCTAGCCCTAACCTAGATCTGGCCGCCGGCCACCTCTCCCAATTCCCTTGCCTCCAAAATTCAAATCTCTCATTACCACTTTCCTTTTTCCTCATGACCTCACTTGGAAAAGATTGATTCAATTATCTAATCAATTTTGAATTTTGAAATCCTTCCTAAAATAGCCAATCCATTTTAGGAAGGTTAAGCAAATCAAGTCCAATAAGATTTTCTTTTGAATTTGATTTGAGCAATTGTTTCCAATCAATTAACGTTGACAACACTAGCATTAAATTTCCCTCCCAAACCCCTTCCCCTCCCAGTATGCTGCCGGCCCACCCTTATGCCTTTCTCGCTCCACATTAAATGCCCTCTTCCCAATTACTTCAATCAAACCAATCAATAAGGGATGTTTTTCCCTCCCTTCCTCCTTGAATTTGAATTCGAAATTTGAACCCTCATCCCTCCCAATCAGATCTGAGACTCAATCTCAGATTTTGGAAGGAGATTTCCCTCTCTCACGCCTCCCTATCCTTCCCGGAAAACTATAGTTTGCTGTCTTTCAATTCCAGCTGAGAGAAATCGATTAGTTGGCTGCTCTAGTCCCTCTGCTCGCTGACCAGGAGGATTCCAGCAGCTAAAACAGCCGTTCAGCCATTCAAGTGTCATCCCGCAGCCACCTCAAGTTCCCCAAACGGAAGACAAGCTGCTGTCCAGAGAAAATTCAGCCAAAAGGGGTGACTATCCAACTCGGGAAACCTTTCCAAATGCTGTCCTAAAGTTTCAAGACCAAGATTTGGGTGAACTCTTCCCTTATTCTTTATTTTCCTAGTCATTTTTAATTGTGGAATTAATTAATTCACTGAGCTCATCATCACCTTATCCGCTAAAGCCTAGTATCATAAAAAGTGAGTGAGAGGACTTGCTTCATAGTGACTATTGTCAATGTTAGTAAAGGGATTTATAATTTGAATACCACTATGTTCGTTATGCTTGAGTAATTGGCTAGTTTGTGACCAAGGCTCTTAGTTGTGACTTGGCCTAAACTTGTTTTACCCTTTTCTAGTTTTATTTATTTGTTTTATTGCTACAAGTAAGTAGTTAACATTGCTTTCTAAAACAAATCGTGCAAGATTCCCACATAATATTTATAACGCATTTAGTCCTGCATCACTATGCCATATTTTTTTGGTAATGTGATCATTTGACTGATATAAATGCTATAGATGGCATCTAGGAAGCATGTATGTAGACATTGGATCAACCTTTGATTGAAAGATAGTTTTGGGTGTGATACAATTTTTGAAAAACTTTGATAAATGTTTCATATTCATATTATGTGAGCTATTTAGATTTAAATTGCTCCTATGATGTTTGTGTCATGTGCGAAGCACTTCTAAGAGCTCCTTTGTCATTTTAGGCAATTGGAATGCTGAACACCTAGGTTTACTATTGTGATGGTATATTCCCATGCCTTGTTATTGCTAAGGAAACCTTATAAAAGCTTGATGCATTGCAATTGGAGGGTAGTAGAAGTGCTCTCAAAGGAGGACACATAACTGGCACTTAAATATAATACTTTTCATGGAAGCATGCTTTAGAATTGTAAGTATATTGCCTTCATTTAGCATTGCAAAATATGTAGTTCCAAGTGTTGTTAAAGTGCAAATAAGTGCGCACTTTAAGTGTAGTGTGGAGCATATTGATAAGGTTGGATATTTCTCCATAAAGAGTAGAACTTGCATTATAAAGTGTTGTTAACGTGGAGAAGTACACTATTCATTGTTACTTTGTAGACAGAGGATCACACTCGTTTCATTCTTCTTAGTTGAAAAAGAAGAATGGTTCAATGATTGATTGTTTTCATGTATTACTTATCACACTATTTGCATGCTCTATTGCTTAGTATTTGATAATAAATTTCCTTGTTATTGTTCGACTTAAAATGTTATAGAGCATTAATCATTTCATAATCTTGATTTGTGATGGTTATTAAATAATATAATACCATATAATGTTTCTTTTGGTATGCGCACTTCAATTAAGTGAATAATCCACTTTGTTTGTATTTCACACTTTAAAGAGAAAAATACATTTGCAAATGGATATCTTACATTACAAATTCTCCACATCTTTCTTTTTTGAGGCTCCCTATTATCTATTGTGCCATAGATATTTGGAATATCTTTGTACTTCATTAAAGTCTAGAGGTTTCGTTAGTTTCTAGATGCACGCTTCAATGATGTATTGCGGGCTTTGTTATTTTACATTTTATCACAGAAAGTACCATTTTCTCTTCCAGTTTTGCTTTGCATATTTACAATACTAGGGCCAATAGCACAATACCACATAAAATTTAGTTAATCTCATAATATCACTTAAAATTAGTTATATTAATGGAGGAAATCAAGGAGTGGAGTTATTGGTTTATATTCCTTTTTGTAAATATGGTGCATATACGATTCAAATGACTTTGTAGGGCTAGGTTTGTATATTTAGCTTGGTATGTTTTGTATAACGAACCAAGTTGTTTTTAACTGCAAGTGGCTTGGCATCACTCTATGGATCATATTATTTTTCTGTTGCATATGCATCTTCCATCTTCTCTTGAATTATGCATTGATTTGCTCTTAGAACAATATATATATATACATATATAGATTGAGCTTAGGATACATGAGATTTGAATCTTTTGGACTTTGATATTAAGATTAATTTGGATAATCACATTAGCAAATTGAAATTTGTGAAAAATATAACATTTAATATATGTGTGAACATCTCACCTAGGATTATGTTTTTCTAACTTCCATAGATCTCGACTTGTTTAATATATTGACAAAATTATTGGTTCAAGCTTGGCTCTGGTCGATTCTAGAAAATTCATGACTAAAATTGACCAATCAATCAGGCGTCTCCTAATATATATCCATGGCATATTTATTCGATTGAGGTATTCATCAGTTGTGTTGCTATTTTCAATGAAGTATGCATAATAATATCAATCAGTCTATTCTTAATCACATTGATTAAGCTTAACAATCTTGGCTATAAGCATCTGGTGGTTGGTACTCTCTCTCTTTCTCTCTCTCTCTCTCTCTCTCTCTCTCTCTCTCTCTCCCCATATATATATGTAATATATAGTAATCGTATATATCGTCCTTTTTTTGGATTGTATTTTTTATTGACATGTGGAAAATTTGTCTTGACATGTGTTATGATTCTTATAGATAATTGTAAATTTCCCATGAGTATGCATAACTATATTTATCGATCCATTATTAATCAAAATGATTAAGTTATATCTCTATCTCACTGTCCATATGTATGAAATATACGTCCTCTTTTTTGGGTTGTATATTTTACTTGCAATACTTGTATCGGTGGAAAATTTATCTCGACATGTATTGTGATTCTTACAAATTATTGGAAATCAATGTTACCCAAAGAAAAATAAATAATATTTTATTTATTGCTCGTAATATTTTAGTACATCATTCTTTTGTTTTTTTCAGGCTATAGCAATTGCTTGTTGCTTCATGGATAGGGGTCCTGCATTAATTGTTTGTCCTGCTGTTTTGCGATTTTCATGGGCCGAGGAGTTAGAGCGTTGGCTACCTTGCCTTTTACCAAAGGATATACATCTCGGTAATTTTTTCTTTTTATTGATATTGATTTGAAGCGTGCTTTTTTGCTATTACATATTATAGATCTCATGTATGTGCTTCAAGTTCCTTATATTATTTTTATTAACTATAGTAATAAAAAAAATCATGTGAATTATTATCATATGATGAAGTTATGAAGTTTTGAGGGAGGGAAAGGTGGATATACTTTCATAACCCACATCAATATTAAATAAGTTATTGGCTAGGTGCAAAGGGCCAAGGCAATGTTGGGTAACAAAGATGAAAGTTTTGTCCACCCTAGCTATATTGTATGGCTCAGGATGCATTTAATTGGTGATCTTCATTTGGGCGAAGGCAAATGTAGCATTGTCATTCATCCAACTGACACTGCTAATGATTAGCTTGCACAACTTGACATATATTTGGAAGATGGTGTCACAGCTATAGTCTATGTGTGCATGAGTGGTGGAGACACAAGAATTGGCTGCCATGTGAGAGCCATTTAGTGCTTCCTTGATATGACTGGACTTGTCGCAAGCTTTGACATCTACTTGGTCATGTATATAGTCACCATGTTAGTCTATGTCTTTCGCATCGATGTGATGACTTTTATGAAGATGAGTGATTGCTTAGTGGCCAACTTTGCCATGTGTAATACAGGTTGCACTCATAGGTTTCAACTTTTACTTGTTGTCGAACTTTAACCTTTTTTTTTTTTTAAATTATGTCTTTTATCAAAGTTTATTTTCTTACAAGATTGTTGATCCTAGTTTTACTTTGAATAATTCAGCTTATTCTCAAACTCTTATGGCTTTTTCTACTAAAATTGAAAAATCATTTATGGCATTGAAAGTATGAAATGTTCTTATGTGCGGGTTTATTTCATTGTCAAACTTAGACCTTGCCCAATGCTTGAACATAATTGTTCAGTAGATGCCATTTTATCCATTACGTGAGAAATCATCAATATCATACAACTCTTTGTGCTAGTCTTCATTATTTATATTATGAATTCCACTTCTCTTAGAATTATTCTCAGCTTGCATTTTTGTTCTTGGGTTGGCCAGGATGACTCACCATTCATTCTTTTTGGCATTTCTTCAAGCATGCTTATCTATTAATATATAAATTTACTTATTTAATGCAAAGCATCATATGTCAATCATATTATGCTTCGATCACTAATACGTATGAACCGGTCCAGCCGGCCCAAGGGTTTACAGTAGGTGCAAGCCTGTTGTGCCGCAGGCTAAAATTCCTGCCCCCCTTGGGGTGGGGTCCACTATCTAATGGAGTTTGTATGTGGGGCTGTTTAGTCCTTTTGCAATATTTTGTTATTTGCTTTAAGTAGAAGTTTGTATCAGGGTTATGACATCTTTTTTGTGGCTGATTTCTGAGTGCTTTTGGTGTTCTTGGGCTCTAGCGGCATCTAGAGAGTTTTGGAGAGATTGATCATCCTCTCGAATAGAGGATAGCTTGTATCTTGGCATTTTCCTGTTCCTTTCATCAAATAATACAAAACATTCACTTTTTTTTTGTTTTGCTTGGAGTTTTGTGGAGATTTCTTGCTGATTTCCCAAGATTGATAAGTTTCACTTGAAAACTACAAGCATTTCCTGTCAAATTGGTATCAGAGCTGCTTTCCGGGTTGTGTTGGGCTGTCTTTTGGCGTTTTCCTGCAGACGTTTTTTCTTCCAAACAGTGGGTTTTTGCTGTTTTTGGGGTTGAGATCCAGATTTTTGAGTCTAACAAAAATTTGGGTATCGATGGAGACTAGGAAGGTGGATGCCTTGGAAGAACGGCTTGAGGGGGAGATGAACCAAATCAAAACAATGCTGGAGGACAAAATTTCCTCCATGGAGGAGCAATTCTCTGACCTATGAGACATGGTGAAGAAGATGTTGGATCTTCACAACCAAACGATGGCGTCGGAGGCGAGAGGGCCGGAAGGAAAAATATGAATTTTAAATTTCGTAGGGAGGAAAATGTGGCGGTGATCGTAGGTGGAAGATATGGGGAGAGGCGTAGGTATGTGGGGTATGGGCAACGGGGTGCTGATTGGGAAATGAAAGAAGGGGATTATGGCTTGAGAGGTATTGATTTTGATGAAAGAAAGGGGGAAATGGAAGAAGGGTTTGGGTATAAACGTGGCAGGGAGGATCAAGATACTTGGGGAGGGTCATCCACTTGGGGAAGGGGAAATTATGGAGGATTCAGGGGAAATGGGTGAGATTCAAAGGTCCGGAAACTGAAGATGCCTATATTTAAAGGGGAGGATGCACATACGTGGATATACAAGGTAGAGAGGTACTTCACCGTCAATGGGTTGATGGAAGAGGAGAAATTAATGGCAGTTGGCCTATGTTTGGAAGGGAAGACGTTGGCTTGGTATCAGTGGATAGACATAAGGAGGCCTATAAGGAACTGGAGGGAGTTCAAAGAATGCTTATTGGAACGTTTTAGAACCAGTAGGGTAGGGGACTTCTATAAGCAGTTCTTTGCCCTAATACAGGAAGGCTTGGTGGCAGAATATCGTGAGCAATTTGAGTACTTGGCAAGTCGACTGGATCGGCTGTCTGAGATTGTTTTGGAGGGGAATTTTATGAAGGGGCTCAAATTAGAGATACGGGCAGCAGTGAGAGTCATGAGACCACGTGACTTGGGAGAGGCCATGGAGTTAGCTCAACTGGTGGAGGATCAGAAGTACCAGGAGAGGGGAGCCAGAGGCAGCAGTTTAGGTGGCTCCTACAGGATGACCGCCACTCTCTTAGCACCTAAGGGGCCTACACCAGACAACCTTTGTCAGACCCCAAGGGAGAAGCCCGTAGGAGGAAATGGGGGGAACTTCAAAAGGCTGACTGAGAGGGAGATGCAGGAGAAGAGGGCGAAGGGATTATGTTTTCAATGTGATGAGAAGTATACTTGAGGGCACAGGTGCAGGGACTGAAGTAAAAGGTGTAATATTTGATGAGTTAAACGCTTAGTTGGATAAACAATTTTAATATAAAGTTCAAAAAACAAAAAAAGCCTGCTGATCATTTGAATTATTATGAACATTTATTCATACATAGTGCTAGTTTAGTGCAATACTTTTAATTCAAGACATACTTTTATGATTAGATGAGTAAAATATTCAATTATAAATGATAGACATGAATATCTATTTGTATTATATTTTGCCAACCTATCTCATATGAGATGATCTTTCATAGGCTTCATTTATCTTTTTTAAACATCATTATAATAGGCATTTAAAATTACTTTGCATTGAGATGCGCCTATTATCAATCTGTATTAACACACACCAAATTAAAGCATGACATATAGAAGTCAACTTCTAGTTGCTTAAACATATTTTACTAAATAATTTTTTTGCCTCGAGTTAATTAGAAATGTCTTGAAATTACTTGAATAGGTGATGGTATAAAATTCAATAGCTTTATTGGTGACATTAGGTGTGCTAATGACCGATTATCTATCCGCATTCACATAGTAGTTTAATGAAATGTAGAAATTAACAAACATTAAACCTAAGGATAATTTGCTCTCCATATTAAAGATTGAGTATGCATTGCATTTAGGGATGGACAGTTTTTTTTTTCTATCACCCGAAGTCTTGTTCTTTTGTAGACGATCTAATAAAATTAATTTCCTCAATTCAATAAAATTTCCTTAATTATCAACTTGAAACTAAATCAATTAGCTTCAAATAACATTTTTATCTTAAAAGAATTTATTCTCATTCAAGCTTTCAAGCCTATTAACTCAAAACCAAGCTCATTTTGTCAAAGAATATGCCAAAATTGTATTCTCGTCTAAAACCCCAAATTCTCTTATTCTTCTTCATATCCTATTCTCTTCTTCTTCTTCCTCCTTTTTCCTCCTTTATCTTTTCCCTCAGCTTGATAGCTTTTCATGTCCCAACCTTTCATTTTTCAGTCCAACTACAACGGGAAGAATGGGAATAACGAAAAGGCATTGGCTATCAATATTTAAGTAATTACGTAATTAAACTTAATGTGACCTAAAATAAATCTTGACCATCCATTTTATCTTATTCATTCCATGCCATGAATTTGGGGAAAATAATTCTTCCTCCTTTTTCTTTTCCTTCAGCTTGAAACCTTTTCGTGCCCAAGCCTTTCATTTTTCAATCCAACTACAACGTGAAGAATGGGAATAACGAAAAGGCCTTGGCTATTAATATTTAAGTAAACACGTAATTAAACTTAATGTGACCTAAAATAAATCTTGATCATTCATTCCATCTTATTCGTTCCATGCCATGAATTTGGGGAAAATAAAATTTCTTTCCACATCAAATTAAACAAGAGAAATAATATTATTATATACTATAGGTCAATTAATTTAATAATGAAATTAATTAATAAATGCTAATATACTTGTATATTTATATGTATCCCTATACATCAAAATGATCAAAATAAAATTTAAAATTTTATAAAAATACATTTGCTTATTTTTGGGATGTGTGAAAAATGGAGTATATATTTTAGAAAAATTAATATTTCGTTTTTAAATTTGTAGATATGACACTGAAGGATATCCTTCACTTTATTTCTTATTGAAGGTTTTTGCTGTTGTTCTATATGTGAGATAAAAGAATCATGACTCTAACTGGTAACTAGGGCATCTATTCCCTCGTGATGTCCTTATGGACTTATATCCTTTGTAATTTTAATTTTTGAGGGTAAAAGTATTATTTTAAAAATGCAAAATACTGAACCACACAACTCCCATGTAGAGCATAGATTTGCTCTTAATATCTTGAAAATTTTTTTCCCACCATAGAAATGTCTAAAAAGTTAGATAAAATTACAAAGCCATAACAAAGAGTGGTAGCATTTCATAAATTAAGACATTAAAAAAACAATACCATACATACACTACGTGAATAGGATGAAAATAGTCTATAATGCGAGGTGAATCCCTTGTATTTATCTTATAAGGTATCAAGTTTCGATGTCTCTACCCACCTCATGTGCCTTTTCCCTTTCATTTTCTTCTTTTCATTTGTTTTCTCATTCTTTGTCCTATTTCCTAGTTGTTAGCAAGGCAGAGAAAGGGAAAAGACCAGAAGAGGTAGGATTTAAGAAGAATAAAGGATATGGTAATGGATATTCTGAAAAGTGAAGAATAAACAAAGAAGAAAAATGTCATATCCCTTTGCAATATTATTTTGTAAAATTAGTTAAAATACTTATCATGAAGATGAACTTAAAACTCATTAATGTTTAAGCACCATCTCCGTAACAAACTTAATTTTGGAAAACATTGATTGATATGATTATTTAGGGTCACAAATCACTAATATTTATGAATTTTAATTCCATTTACCAAAAATCTTCCTTTGTAGATGATTCATTCCATTGTAATGTTGTCCCGTCGCATCATTATGTTCCTCATGTTTTGCGCATTGCACCCAAGTGCCCGCACATGGGGCGCTCTTACTCCTTGCAGCCTCTTGCTCCGCCACTCTCTGGCGCTTGGAAGTGAGGCATGCTTTCACTAGGCTTGCGCACGAGCACATTTGTTGCTCCGCCCTCCTCAAGTTGATAGCTGTTCTCATGCTCCCCACCTCGCATGTGTGCATGGTTTGCTTGTACAGTTCTATTTACCATTCCCTTTTGATTGACTTTGATGCACTTGATGACTTTTGACGAGCTTGCTTTGGATGCGACCTTGTCGTCCTTCTTGCTTGCTAATGGTTTCTCTTCCTTCTGGATGACTTTCTCATTTTTTGCTCTAAATCTATGATGCTTACATTTTCATCTTTATCGGGGACAACATGTCGACGCTAATTTTACCTCTACGATTCAAGAATGCATCCCTCTTCTTTCAACCATTGCTCTTTATTTTTCATCAAGACTCAGTTCGACCTTAATATAAGCAGCCATCTACATTTCATGGAAAAACTTTGCTTATTTTCACTGAAGATGAGATCTCTGAGCTTGTTATTTCTCTCTATTGTTTGTTGGAAAATTCACTTTGGCTTTCCCTAACTTGGAGATTATTTATAAATTCATGTTAGATTTGCATTTAGTTGGTGATTTTTTAGTTGGGCTCATTGATCATTGTTATATCATTACAGTACTATATTTAGAATTATATTATGCCAGATGCTTGTGGACTATCCTACTATGTGAGTAACTTTTGATATGAATGATAAAATGGTCTCCCCATTTTGACCCTCTTGGGTCAGTGCTTATCACTTCTTTTTGGGTTGTATTTCTTCAACTTCTTTTACAATCTTTCAACTAATCCATTTTATACATCTTGGGTTATATATTTGATAAGCCATTACATGTTGATGTTGCTTTGGATTGTCTATCTAGGTCATATGTGCTTAGAGTTTTGGCTGAATTGAGTTTTATCACTCCACTTGAAAATGAAATATGGATTGTTTCTGCATTTTATGGGTATTGGTAGGGCATCCCCTGTTATTGATCCTGCAAAATCTTTGGGCACAAGTACTCTAATGTGTCATAGGCCATCTCGAATTGAGGAGGTATAAACAGATGTTTAGATCTTAACTTCTAACACTATGGATGGCGTTCTACCTTCTTTTGATATGGTCCGCACTTAGTATTTTATGATTATAAAATTATGCTTTATATGTATAAAAGAATTCTCTAGTTATTTTTCTTTTTTAGATGAGCAGTTCTTCTCAGACCTTTGGATGTCGTGTTTGCAACTTCTATCATTAATGTCCTAGTTCACACTTCATGTTGATTTGCTTTGGACTTCAGTTGACCATGAAGCTTGTTTGACCACAACTCATGCAACCTTGGTTGACCAAACCAAGTTTGCATGGAGTTTTGATTGGTGGACCAAGTTTAATACCTGTAGCCTTGGATGATGAGGAGCTAGCACGGGTAAAATACCTGCGGTTCAGAGAAACATTAATTTTTATTGAATATCTTTTTATCAATATTAGTTTTAAGTTTTTTTTTTTTGTGGCTGGTTGGTATATGAAATTATGCTATTTTTATTTATTACACAAAATAACTACAAACAATCTCTCCAAGGAGCAGAAAATCAAAGGACATTCTTGACAAACCGTAAAAAATTGGCTGGTTTGAGAAAGGGTAGCTCTTGGAAAATTTTCACATTCTCAAATGCCTTTCTTGCCTATAGAAATTCTCATTGAGGACGCCCTATTGCCTCGATAACTATACTTGAGTATATGCCATAAATTTGCTAGTTATTGGATAATTATTAGGCGCATACAATACAATGATATTACCCTATGGATTTTTTTGCAAAAAATCAACATAATCATTTTTCTTTCTTTGGTTTCTATTCCCAAGTGTTTGTTTAAGATTTTTTTTTTGACTGTATCATGCCTTTATTACTTTTGTTTCTTTTTCTTGTTATATTTAGTGTAGGAGTAAAAGCTCAAAATAGTCCCCCGACCATTGATAAATGCTCAAATTAGTCCCAGAGTTTCATATTGCCCCAATTTGATCCCTCGACTATTAAAAATTATCCAATTTGATCCCTAAGTTAAATTTGCGGTTTAAACTAATGGAAAAAGCTAGAGAGCTTCTCTTCTTTCTGGGCATTTAGGTAAAATTCATTGTTACATGCTCGCTCGCCTTCCTGCTATAAGCCTTGGAGACCGAATTGTGCGAGGGAGAAGCTGCGAACAAGGCAACGAGAGCGAGGCAGGGCGACGCGAGGGAGCAGGTCGCAAGCGAGACACGCTGCGGTGTGCTCGATTCACATTCCAGAATCATGTGTGGCTGCGAGATGGACGACGCACCGTGAGTGAGACACCTTGCGGGGGCTGTTTGGATACATGAAGAAAGATGGCTACCTTCACAACGAGCAAGCTCCCGTCATTTCTTCTAATCCTATAGAAGAATGATGAGGAGGTGTGACTTCGGATTTGATAGGAAGGAACGTTGTTGAAGGAGGCGAAGAAGTTATTTGGTGACTCGTTTAAAACTCTACATCTCACGTGAAGCAGCCGAAGAGGAAAAGCAAACCTGCGAGTATAGCAAGACGACAGAATATGCATTGCCATAGAAATATAATATAGGAACAACTTAATTTAGTTTAATTATTTTAATTAAAATTTATTAAGAATATGATGTAATTAAGAAATAACTAATTACTTAGATTAATTGATAATTAACTTAGATTTTAATTATATTATTTATAATGGTTAGTTAATAATGATAATTAAAGCTAATAATTAATAATTAACTTATAAATAATTAAAAATATAATCAAAATTAAAATCAATAAGTTATTTCATAATTAAATTATTTTCTAATTATATTATTTTTGTAATTATAATTTATTGACAATAATTAAAATTAGAATTAATAAGTAACTTTTACTTAAAATGTTAATTAATATTAAAACACAAATTAAATTTGATTTATTAATGAACTAAATTTTATGAAATTGACTTTTCATATTTTTATTATATTTAATGATATGAAATTGTATTTTTTGTCATGTGAGATTTTGCTTTAAAAAATTAACTTTTTTGCTATTTATTCACTCTTATTAGGTAGTAGATTAAATATGTGCTATAGTTTATTAAATGATAAAATTAAGTAATTTAAGCAATGTAATCTCATATCCACTCGTAGTACCTAAAATATCCTTTATATTTAACTTTTGAGTTAACTTTAACTATTATTTTAGGGTTTGTGACTAAATTGACTCAATTTTTAATAGTTGAGGATAGGAGCAAGGCGAAACTCTAAGACTAAATTGAATATTTATCAGTAGTTGGGGGACTATTTTGAACTTTTACTCTTTAGTGTAGTAACAGTTCGTACCTCTTTCAGTAACCAGTCGGTGTTTGACTCATATTTGCAGTTTTCGGCCGCCAAAATAATCTAGACTATTTGGACAAAGCTCCTAAGATTGTTGTTATATCATATACAATGTTAAGTCGTTTGAGGAAGAGCATGATAGATAGAGAATGGTCTCTTTTGATAGTTGATGAGTCTCACAATATACGTTGCACTAAGAAGAAAATGGAACCTGAAGAGGTACTTCGAAATACTTGCATTAGCCATGCATGTTAATCTTTATTGTAGCTTTCTTATCGTACTTGTTAAATTAAACGGAACTTTCATTCTCATTCTATGCATTTTCTATTGTTTTTTGATATGCCATATTCTTTGTATAGTAGCTAGTTCGTGCTTAAATTTTGCAATTTTTATTCGTTGTTGAAAGAATTTCACATTGTCATATTAACTTGTTTCTTCTGCTGTATCGGTCATGTACAAAAAAGGTCTGTTGTTTAAGGTTTAAGACAATGGTTTTGTATCCTACTTCCAATGAAGTTAAACAAGAGATATTCCTACCCTTCTTGCTCCAACGTTTCTTTCATACTTCAAAAGAGATTCTCTCATCTGTAAAAAGTTATTCTCTCATTCATTGAACTCTATTTGCCTTTGGTTAATTTGGCAGTCTCTTACTTGTTTACAACAAAAGACTTGGATGGCATTGATGGGGAAGGGCTGTTGGTTCATATTGCCTAATGGTGATTTCCAGAGTTTGATGATATTCCTTGATCTTCATAGTCTTTCCTGCTTCGATCTCTCAACGCCTCTACTCTTTTGCTTATTTGTTGGGTATATTCTGCTGTTGTGAGGTGCTGCATAGGTGGGTTAATGGCTTTTTTATTTTTGTGAAAGGAAAATTTCACTCTGGCTTCAGCCTTGAATGTTTACATTAATGATTAAATGGACTGGAAATTAAACCAAAAGGAGTGGTTGAAGGTTCAATAGTTCTTCTAGTGTTCAACCTTGGGTCGAATTAAGATGACATAAACGTAAATTATGTGCTAGGTAAAGTAAATGTTGTACTAAATTAATGAAATATATGATAAAATGATAAATACTTAAGAACATTTGCGAAAAACTTTGCCTAATCAATGATTTAAAACGTTGGCTGATCAATGATTTATTAAGTATAACTTCAACGTTTTTTCAGTGTATGCTTACAGTATTATCCTTGAAAACAAAATATAGTAAAACGTTGGCTTTAGGGGTTATTATCAATCATATATTCAGTGAAATTTACTTCACATTTGTTTATAGCATAACAAATGATGACAATTGAATCAATATTTGTTTCCACCAATGAAACTTTAGCCAAGCCAGATCTGCTCTGATGCTGTTGCATTTATAATACATTAGCATCATCGCCTTTCTAAACCTCAATCACATGAATGCATCAATGTTCATCAACCAAGATTGGCCTAATGATACATGGTCAGTTATATAAAAAATGGCCAAGATGTTGAACAAGTAAAAGCTTAGTTATTAAAAACTTCTATTCTATTGAACCATAACCTTTATTTTTTCTGTGCATTTTACTGCTTGTCCCATTGACAATTGAAATAGAATTTTGGTTTTAGGCCTTTTTCTCCAACTCTTCGTGATTAAGCTCCAAAGATTCTTCTTCAAGCAATTATGACTCTACAAAGGATTGGTTTGCGTATTCCACTGGATCAGTAGCTCCTTTTTTTAAGCCTACATGAAGGCTTATAACTGGACAGTCCAAAGCCAGATCAATTGTCAGTGCTCTTTAATACAAAGTTCAAACAATATACTTCACATGGGTCTGATAAATGTTATTGGAATTTTCATGCGGCAGCTTGTATAGTTTTTTTATAATTTGATGGATTCTAAGCAGTGTTTTAAAGCGCATTTTTGGTATTGCCTTAGTGTGGGGTAGGGAAAAATTGCCCTAATAGAGTTAGGAGAGGCGTTCGACGTATGTGGCATAACCCTTGTGGGCTTTGAAATTTTGCAGCTTGACCTCTCGTTGAAAGAGTTTTAAGAATGATTTTCGGGTCAAATTTTCAGAAGGTAGATTGGATTTAAGATAAAATACTACTCAGATATTTCACCCTCATTTTATGGGAATTTATGATTTTGCTCATGGTGTTTCATATGCGCAAGCCCCTATGATTAATTACCTCTTCTGATAAAGAGTTAACAATTTTGATTGTGGCTAATTGTTAGATAAACACTAAGTGCCTAGCATATAGTAGCAACAACTTTGATATAAGGTTTGAAATTTATCATCTTATATTTAAAATTGATGATTGGGGAATGATGACGAACTCGATCAAGATCCTATGATTTTGTTGTCATGAGTTGTCATGATCCCTAGTCTATTTAGATGATGTAGTTGACCTAACATGACCGAAGAATCCTTATGGACAACCATAGATTATTTCATCCAAAGGTGCCTTATGTATTGGTGTGTGTTTATTTTAGGGGACAAACTTGAATCGATATTAGCTAATAGAAGGCTTTATTCCCTATCAAATGTGCCCTATGATTCATCATTCAAGCATTTTTTAGCCATATGGGAAGTTGCGAGCTCTAGACGTGATTGTAATTTATTGGTACTATTTGCAATAAAATCCCTTGATCAAAGGGTCCTTATTTTAACCACTTACCTATGGTTTTCATTTGGTGGCAAAACCACTAGTTAGATGTGACTTTTACTTTAATTATGGGCAATAGATTAGAAAAAATATGTATTTTTTATTTTATAAGTCTTTCTGAATTGTTATAGTTTTATCTTGATATGACCCCAAAATTATTTATATCAAGATTTAGGGGCATTTTAGATCATAGAATGCTCTCTGGTTGAGATTTATTTTTAACACGGTTATCCTCGGGGCGACATTGAAGTAACTTCAAGTATTTATGATTGCCATATGAAAATTTGATTTTTAAAATGGACCTCTCTGTTTGTGATTTTCTTTTAACATGACCATCATTTGGGTGCCGTTGAATTTACATGAAATATTTATACTTACAATATAAAAAATTGATTTTTAAATTGGACCCCTATAGTTGAGATTTTCTTTCAACAAGGCTATCTTCGAGGCATTTAAATATTTTCATTTTATTATTTTTGACCTTGTCGATTCTTTCACCTTGCTTATAGAAGATCAGGTCTAATATGAGCTCTTTTCATTTTTTGTGCATGTGCAACATTCTTAGACGTTTGATGTATAGTGTATTTGTTGGAGCTAGGGGTGCAAATGAGCAAGCTGACTTGCGAGTTTGCTCGAGCTCGACTCGATAATGACCTCAAGAGTCAAGCTTATCGAGTTTCGAGCTTTAGCTCGAGCTATTTTACGAGCTTGTTGGGTAATCGAGCTTGAGCTCGACTTGTTGACTCGTCGAGCGGCTCCACCAAGTCTAATAGGCAGAAGGCGGAAGGTAGAAGAGGAAGAGAAAATGCTAAATATCCAATTACTTACTCTCGAATTGAACCGGATAGGGCTTTTTCTTTTGTTGTCGCGTGCGAAGTCCGAAGTCCGCGTTGCGATTCTTGGGCTTTCTCTTTGATTGTTGTGGTTCGTGAGCGAGGATGAGCGGTGACTGGCGAGATCATTTGGCGACGACTTAAAAATTTCTCTAGGTTTTTTATCTCTCATGTGTATCTTCACTCATTCCGCAAGAACATTATCCATCATTTTCCCATATTTTGCAGCAACTACACAAGGAGTTCGAGACGGACAACTCCTACTCCGGCTAGGGGGTTTTTAGGTTGTTCATCTTCGTCCTCAAAGCGAAAATTTCCTAGGTTAGAATGCTTTCATTTAGATGCTAGTGGGTTTATGTGAGCCCTAATGCCCTATTTGTTAGAATGTTGCTTGGATGTTACATTTATTTAATAATTACAAGAATAATTTGGTTTCTTGAAGTTAGCAAAATATGTCTGAAAATTAAACTTTGCATTAATTTTTTTTCTTTACATTTGTAATTTTTGTTAATAGTCAATGAATGGGCTTAGGTCTTATTTTTCCCCCAAAAAAGAGGGCTGGAGCTATCTATCTTTTTAACACAAAATTTAAATTTGTTGTAAAATGTAAAAAATTTTAAACCAGCTTATAATGAAAACTTCATAAAAAATACCTTCTATTTGAGCCTGCAATCTAGTCGAGCTCCTGCAGTTTATTCGAACTCGAGCTTGAGACTAAGGCTTGGAGACATGAGTCGAGTTTGAGCCGCCTAAAAATTATGTGAGCCGATCTTGAACTTGCTAGTGCTCGAGCTCAACTCAACTCGTTTACACCCCTAGTTGGAGCACATGCAAATAAATTTGATCCTTCAAAGATTTTAACATAGTTTAGATAATTTGTTTTTAATTTTAACTTGCACAACATTCTCGGACCTCAAACAAATCTATGAAATTGATGTATTTGGTTGGATACATGCGAGGGACTTTAACTTTTAAATGGTGTGTGTGTGTGTGTGTTTCAATGTGTTTATACATTGCACTTGAATGCTTTTTAGTGTATTTTCTCGGTGTACTTGCACATTTTTTAATATATTTGCATGCATTTCAATACATGTACACGATGCACTTACACATTTTTAGTGCATTTGCATAGCTTGCTTGCACGATTTTCAATATACTTATTTTATTATATTTTCTTGCTTTTAATGTAGTAGTCAATTTTTGGACACAACTTACCTTGGGCTGTTGGTTGGGAGCTTAAGCTATCTATTAAGTGGTCTTGAGTTCGAGTCTTGTGTATGTGATGTGTGTGAGTCTGCCTTAATTGGCCTAAATGTCCCAAAAAAAAACTTTTTGGAGCAGTTATACACACTTCGAGGTAGTAACATACTTCTTAAGATAGTTGCACGCTTTTTGACAATCTTATAAGGGATCCCATCACAATGTCAGATCAGATAAATATTTAAAATGTCTCATTTGATAAGGGGAATTTTGATGGTCTTCTGGCTTTAAAATTTAAAAATAAGGGAGATTTCAAAGCTTGAAGACCGTCGAAATTCCTCTATCTTATGTGGGAGATTTCAATAGACATGAACTATATAACTTTATAAAAATATTGTCCATCATGCTGGAGGATCATTATGGATCCTCATGATAATCTTGAAACGTATTGTTGCTTTACTAGAGATTTTCGAGAATACTTGAGTGTACATGCTGACATACATGGAGGAAATATTTTTATTTTACAAGGGATTTTTAAGTACAATGTTTTCTCAACTTGCTTTTCATGCATAATATTTCTTCAAATATTGATTGTTGATCGTTTGCATAGATCTTGGACTGTTGTATTGATGAGTTTATAGGCTCTTCCTTCGTATGCCTTCTTGATGACGAAGGGGCCCTCTTAATTTGGCTTGAAATTGCCATCAATTCTTTGATGCTGGTGATTAGCCTTTTCAGCACTAGGAGCAATTCCCTTCTTGGAATGTTCGAGGAAGCACCAAATGATTGAAAGATCTAGAGATTCTTGCTCGATAAATTTTAAAATTTTGTTGAGTTAGGTGTTTGATTTCATCCAGTGCGTCGAGCTGTTTGATTTGCAAACGAGCATTCTACTCTTGAGTCAGATCACATTGAATAACTGCTTAAAGTAATGATAGCTCAACTTCAAATGTCAATACCGCTTTAGCTCATATTACTATCGCTTGAGGAGTGGTTTTTGTTGACGTCTCGTAGGTAATGCAATATGGTCATAATGGCACTATCATGTTAGTATGCATTCTCTTTGTTTTGGTTAGGATCTTCTTGAATGGTTCGACCAATAGCTTGTTAAAAGCTTTCACCTATTTGCCATTGGATTATAAATTGACAAATATTGCAATTGATTTTATGTCATTCAACAAATCTATATATTTTGGTGCTTTTTAAAAAATGGGTTGTCTAAAATAATATGACGTGGCACTTCAAATCTGTAAACAAAATTGTGAGTGAAGTTATTGATCATATGCTCGATAATGGCTTCTTTG
The DNA here is from genome assembly GCA_019925795.1 of Dendrobium chrysotoxum. Taxonomy (NCBI): domain Eukaryota; kingdom Viridiplantae; phylum Streptophyta; class Magnoliopsida; order Asparagales; family Orchidaceae; genus Dendrobium; species Dendrobium chrysotoxum. The sequence goes on from CM034303.1 coordinate 55,416,444, forward strand.
AATGGAGTTGCTTCAACCTATTCGGAAAAAATAATTAGTTGCTTCTAAGATGAAGCAATGTCCACCTGACGATGATAGATTGATTAGACCAATTATGTTGGTGCTCCAGAATTCAAACAGGCAAGATACAATTGTAGGATGTAATGGATTTGACTGGTGATATATGATATTTTCATGGATTTAGTATTCATGACACCTCTTAGCATGTTTGATACAATCCTTCATCATCGACGACCAGTAGTACTCCATTCTTTTCATTTAAATTTGTCATTTTTGGACCTGATTGGTGTGCATCATAAAATCCATGAACTTTGGATGCAACTTTATCAGCTTCTTCGATCCCCAAATAACATAGCCGCATTTGGTCAAATGATCTTTGGTAAAGGATATCATTGACAAATGCATACCATAATGTTTTTTTTTTCCTCTAATTTGTACAACTAACGATTTATTCAAATTCACAACATCTCATTCTCATGGATGAGCATAATTTGTTCACCTAGTAAGTCATCATTAAGGGACAAATCTACGGGAATGGGATATGAAACAAAGAAAATTTGTGAGGATTTACCCTTTCATCGCTTTATGGGGAACATACGTGGTTTTGATTTGTATGAGTATTACGACTCATTTGGCCAAGTGATCTGTCAAAGTTGTTAATCTTGTCATTACGAATTTCAGTAGATCGATCTTGGACATCAAAGTGATCTTATGAGAGCGTGTAATGATAGAGTTTTTGAGTTGCAATGATTAGCACTAAACAATGCTTCTTAATTAGAGAACATTGAGCTTTTGCTCCTATTAGTCTAGGACTGATGTAATAGTGAAAATTCTCCTTATGTTTTTCATTATGCTGTGCTAATAATGCTGTGAGGGACAAATTCGATGTTGTTGTATACAAGATGAGAGGCTTTTTTGGAATTGACGTTGTAAAAATAGGTGGCCTTAATAGATATTTCTTGATACTGTCAGAAGCTTCTTTGCATTTATCATTGAATTTGAAGCGAATATCTGTTTACATCAACTTCGCAAATAGTTGACATCTGCCCGACATATTTGATACAAATCGACGAATGAATGCTAGTTATCCTTATGAAGAACGCAAATGATGAAGAATTTTTTGCAGTGGCATTTCTATGGTCTCCTAAATTTCTTTGGGGTTAATTTAATTGCTCCATGGTGTATGATATATCTCAAAAATTTTTCTGAGGAAACTCTAAAAGCATTTGCAATACAATTATGAGATCATCCAATTTGTCATCGCGATCTTTGATTTGAGACAGTATTATCTATCTTCTGATGGATCAATTTATCAGGGGTGCATGTCATAGCCCTTTGGTATTATCTCCGACATTCTTCAGGCTAAAGGGCATGACCGTATTACAAAATATATTGATAGGCATTTTAAATGATGCGTGCTTTTCATCTTTTGGAGCCATCTTGATATAGTTATAACCTGACGATCCATCCATGAAAGAGAATATGTCGTTGTTAAAAGTGTTATCAACTAGTAGTTTTGACATGACTACATGAGAAGCGAAAAGTATTCTTTTGGATTACGCCTTATTGAGATCCTGGAAGTTGTTACATATACAAATTTGATCATTCTTTTCCATGGTGATAATGCTGACTATCCAATCGACACAATTTCATTCTCGAGTAAAGCTAGCTTTAATGAGCTTTTTTGTTTCGAAAATCAATTGCTCTTTTATTTTTAATCTCATTTGCCTTGAAGGATGTTAGAAGGACGTTAAGTCATGGTTGATTGCTACTTTGTGAACTGACACATTAGGGAATAAGCCGAGCATCTTATAGTATGCTTAAGCAAACAATCCTTGAGCTTCACAGAGTAGCATTTTTATTTCTTCACTCTATCGTCAGGTAGTGGAGCATTGATGAAAGTTGAGCGAGGGTCTTCTTTGGTTTCCAAACTGATTTCTTTTAGCTCATCCATTGTTGCTGCTTGCCCACCATTTTCCAACTCTTCAGGTGCAAGTTTGGCTTATACAGCTTGGTCGTCTTAGAGGTAGGCTTCGAAAAATTCCTGTTCATTATTGTTTTCAGATTCATCCTTTTCCTATATTATTGCATGACAAATTTCTTTTTGAGGGTATTCAAGTAGAATGATGCTGAGGTTTTTGATTATATAATTGTCTCCTCTTCGTGATGCCTTTGGACTTTTCTACTATTATATTCTTTTAAAATATTGAGTTTGCTGCTTAGTGATTCTGGCATGAACTTCTATTGTGTGCATTATCTTTCGAATTCTTGAAGGATAGTATTTAGGCATCCTTGTGAGAATTATATCTTCTGATTTGATGAATTTGACAAACCAATCTAAATTCTCGACTTGATAATTCCCCATATTTGTAAAATAAATTCTTTGGTCTACTACTCTTATGTAAGGGAGGAACATGGAATTTTTTTCTACTCTTCAATGTTGTGAATCTCATGTGATGTGACTACTTTGAAATACCGGGAAGAAATAGGTGTAACTATAAGAGTAATTTCTTATTTTGACATATAGTTTTTATTCTTAGGTAGGCATATTGTGCCTTGCCTGTATAAGCGAATTTAAATTTGTAATCTTAGTCTGGATATACTTTCATGTTTTTCCCTTTGTGATGAGGACATCATGACAGGGAAAATCTACAAGAGGCATGGTCGTCGATCTACGGCCACGATTACATCGCGCTACTTTTGATTTTCATATTTATGATTGATGTATTATTTTTATTTTATGAAGTTTATTATGCTTTCCCATTTTTTACCCTTACTTAAGGGCTTAGGTATGTGTAAGCCCTAAGGGCATTGTAGTACTTTTTATTTTCTCATTGTATGGGCTATTTAGAAAAAGCATATGATAAAGTTCCAAGAGAAGTGCTATGGAGAGTTCTTGAAAAGAAAGAAGTTAATAACGCTTATATTAAAATCATTAAAGATATGTATGCAGGAGCTATTACTGGTGTTCAAACACAAGGTGGTTTGACCAAGTATTTTCCTATTTCGGTTGGATTACACCAAGGATCAGCCTTAAGCCCATATCTTTTTGCTTTAGTCATCGATGTTCTCACTAGACATTTGCAAGAGGATGTACCTTGGTGTATGCTTTTTGCTGATGATATTCTTCTTGTTGATAAGACTAGAGAGGGAGTTGAAGGTAAACTAGAATTGTGGAGGTCAACCTTAGAGTCTAAAGGTTTTCGCTTGAGTAGATCTAAAACGGAATATATGGAGTGTCATGTTAGTAATAATAGACCTAGTGAGGGCATTGTGACTTTGGCCGATCAAGTCATTAATAAGAGTACACGTTTTAGATATCTTGGATCTATTGTTCAGAGTGATGGTGATATAGATGGGGATATTATCAGCAGAATCCAAGTTGGATGGTTGAAGTGGAGGAATGCATCGGGCTTATTGTGTGATAGAAAAGTACCCCTCAAACTTAAGGGAAAATTCTATAAGATGGTGGTGAGACCTGCAATGCTTTATGGTGCTGAATGTTGGCCATTAAAAGAGAAGCATAATTCTAAGTTAAGTGTTGCAGAGATGAGGATGCTCAGGTGGATGAGTGGCTTTACCCTTAGAGATAGGATACGAAATGAGCATATTCGTGAAAAGGTTGGAGTAGCTCCAGTGGAAGATAAGATTAGAGAGAGTCGCCTTAGATGGTTTGGTCACGTAAAACGGCGGCCTCCCGATGACCCGGTTAGGAAAGTAGAGGTCTTAGATTTGACTTATGTTAAGAAAGGTAGAGGTAGACCTAAAAAGACTTGGTTAGAAAATATTAGAAATGATCTTTCTTTATTAGATTTAAACGAGAATTTGACTTTTAATAGGACACAATGGAGAAAAAGGATTCATGTAGCCGACCCCACGTAGTGGGATAAAGGCTTGATGTTGTTGTTGTTGTTGTATTGTATGGGCTATTTAAAGCCTCCCTCTTCTTCTTTGAGAGGTAATGAATGATTAAAAGGAAAATTCCTGCATTTGTGTTCTCTTGTGTTAGAGAGTTTGAGGAGTTGTGGAAGAGCCTAGGAGAGGCAAGCGTACTACCCAACAGTGGCCTTCGGGCGCTCTTGGTTCTCCCTATCTTTCCCTTCTTCCCCTAGCAACCGCCGGCCCACCACCAAGCCGAGTCAGCCTCCCACCACCGCCGGTTTCCACACACCTCCACCTAGCTGAACCCACCCACCCCCTCACGATTCCCTCCCCCTTTGCCCACCGACGCCTCACCACCACCACAACCCGCCGGCCCCTCCCCTTCCCCACCAAGCTGTCGCCCCACTCATCTTCCCTTTTCAAAGTATTTCCAAAAATCCCCACTTTCCGTATTTAACTTCACTTATTTTGGGAAGGATTTAAAATTTGAAATAAATCAATTTTAGATTCTAAAATCTTTCCTTTTCTCTTAATCCTATTTTTGGAAAGGCTCTTAATTGAATTTGCAATCAATTAAATTCATATTTCCAATCTTTTCTTTCTCTTAATCCTATTTTTGGAAAGGTGCTTATTTAAATCAATTAATCAAATCATGATGGATTGATTAATTGGAGCATTAATTCCAAATACATTGCATCTAGACACTTGCCCCCCGCCCCCCCCCCCCCCCCCCCAAAATTTACCCATGCCCCACCTCCTTATTTCTTTCTACAAAATCTGCCCCTATCTCTTTGGAAATAATTCCAAATCTTGCCCTCTCTCTACCCGCCCCTCTCTCTCTCCCTCCAATTCCCTCTCTCTAGTCTTCTCTTCCACTCAAACCTAGCCTCTACAACCCGCCCTTTTGCTGTCCCGAAGCCTTCCAAGGGCTGTTACAGGTTTTCTGCCATTAAAACTGCTGTCCAGTGGATTGGAGGGATCACCATTGCTGTTCATTGTCCAGTAATCTCAAAATCAGCAAGTATAATTGTCCGGGACGACGTCGTAGCTGTTGTCCAGCAATTTTGCAGGCTTCCTCACACTACATCATCACCCGGAAGGTCTCATCCGCTGTCCAGAATTCCATACTCCTTCAAGTTACTGTCCAGATTTTGGAGACTAAGGAGGTTACTGATTGGAAGCCATCAACCGCTGCCTAATGCTTGAATTGGTGAACTCTTTTCCTAGTCTTTAATCTTCTTAGCTATCCTACTTTGTGACCTAATTGATTCACTTAAATCTTACAATGCTCCGCTAAAGCTTAGTGTTTAGTAGGATTGTGTGAGGGATCTTTCTTGGAACTACTCTTATTATTAGACTAGGGATATCTTGTTGAAACCCATCATGTATGCAACGTTAAGAGTAATTGATCGTTTTGTGGCTTTTACTTCACGCAAGTAGCTTGGCCTAAGCTAGTGTTTACCGTTCTTTGTATTTTAATTCATTGTTTGAATCAACATCAAGTCTAATTAAGTTGCTTTTAATCTTTCCAACGTGCAAACTCCTTATTTAAATTATAATCTCATATATGTCCTGCATCACTTTGTCTTCTTCTTTCTTCGTGTCATTTCCGAAGGAACAACTCTTTTTAGCTTGGATGGAGGGTTGGCGGTTTTAAGAAGACTCAGAATTAGCTTCTTTCTCCCTTTTTGCTTTTTAACACCTTTTAGGATTGTTTTGCAGCTTTTGAAATGGATGCCTTAACTTTGGATGGTTGTGTTAACTTTGGTTGCTTTAGAACAAAGTATCTGTTATTTTGATATATTTGTACTTCATGCACTACGTAAGAATGTATGTTGGTAATTCTGAATTCTTTTTCATCTCCTGAATACTTGATGCATTTGTGTGAGGTTAACGAAATAATGCTGTAATTTTACATTTCCAACGTGTCGATGTAGTTTACTTTGCGAATGGGCAATATTCGGGTGACTTCGCCCTTTGATGTGTCTGTAGACCATCATTTTCAATTGCATTTGGCCATGCTGAACACAGAAGGAACTTTCTTCATGATTTTAACATCCTTAACGGTGCAATCTATTTCCCGAAAGGATGATGTTCGGGAGACTTTGCATAACATCTTGCTTGTAAATCACCGCTTTAATTACATTTGACCGAGTCAAGTGTGGAAGGTGCTTCCTTTAGTATTGTTTGATGTTCTAGAATATATGTACTCTTACATCATTGACGAATGTGGGCAAAGAAGTTAGTTCATGAAATTAGATTGTGATAGGATCTTGGAATTTATGTACTCTTACATGCAAATTAATATAATTAATATATATTATGATTTGTAGAAATATAAATATTCTATGTATTCAAAAAATTAATGGGTTGGAGAAATGTTTAGGAGATTGATAGTTTAAGATTTAAACCTTGGTATTCAGGAAGGAGTCGTTGTAGAAATGGTGTATGTGTGATTATAAATAAGAGTTTAAAAGATAATATTTTATAAATTAATAGAATTGAAGATGAAATTATAATTTTAAAGATTATTGTTGATTGTAAGATTATTAATGTTATAAGTGTTTATGTTCCTCAAGTAAGTTTAGATATTTGTTCAAATATAAAATTTTGAAATGACTTAGAAAAAAAAATATAATAGATATCTTTTAAAGAAATAGTTTTTATTAGAAGAATTTAAATGGACATGCTAGTAGAGTTGTAGAAGGTTTTAAAAGTATGGTGATTATTAGTTTGAAGAGAGGAGAGACTAATGATGTTGATATGACTATAATAGATTTTGCCATAGCTTATAATTTTATAATTGCTAATAATTTATTTAAGAAAAGAGAGGAATATCTCATCACTTATATAAATGAAAGTAACATAACTTGGATTGATTATTTTCTTATAATAAAAATAGATCTTTTATATTGCAAAAATTATAAAGTCATTCCGAGTGAAATTTATGTATCAAACATCGCTTATTAGTCTTAGACTTCAAGATGAAAGGGTGAAAAATAAAAAATAAAGTAAAATATATTCTAGGATTAAATTGGAGTATCTAAAGAATATTAATAAACTATTTTTGAGAGTAAGATTTAAGATTTTAAGATTTGGATTGCTGATGAGGAAGCTAATGTTATGTGAAAAAATAAAGCTAGTGATATTAAGAAAGTTACATATTATATGCATGGGGATAAAAAGGAAATGCTCCTAATAGTGAATATATTTGGTGGCTAGATCAAAATATGCAAGTAAAGATAAAAAATTAGAAGTTTTGTTATAAAATTTATTTTAAATGTAAAAGTTTAGAAAGTCGGGAAAGATATATAAAGACTTGTAGGGATTCTAAGAAAGCAATTTGTGATGCAAAAAATTTAATTTTTAGTGATTTGTATAATATATTAGATATTGAAGAGGAAAAAGATATATGTATAAGTTAGCCAAACAAAAGGTATGAGAAGTAAATATTTAGTTCAAGTATATTAAGGATGAAGATAAAAAAGTATTTTTCTCAAAAGATGATATTTAATATAGGTGGATGAGATATTTCGATAAATTTTTCAATAAAGATTGTGAGAATACGATTGACTTTAGTGATCTTAGCACCTTAATTAAAAATAGAGATTATTTTTCTCATGATATTAACAAAATTGAAATTGGATAGGCTTTAAAGAAAATGAAGGATAGAAAAATAATAGGATTTGATGATATTCCAATAAAAGTGTGTTTATGCTTAGGAGATTAAAAAATTTCTTTGCTTATTAAATTTTAAATATTATTTTGAAGACTAAAAGTATATCAGATGACTGAAGGAGGGTGTTTTTTTTAAATTTTTAAGAATAAAGGTGATGCACAAGAGTGTGTGAATTATAGATGAATTAAGCTTAAGATGTCTTATATTAAAATTATGGGAGAGAAATTGAACATAGGTTGCAGCATGATACTGATATTTCCCAAAATCAATTTGAATTCATGTCTGGTAGATGTATTATGAAAGCTATACATTTGTTGTGAGGTTTGATGGAGAAGTATAGAGAGAGAGAGAGAGTAAGGATGATCTACATATGATATTTATTGATTTAAAGAAAGTATATGATAAAATTCTAAGAGAAGTGCTCTGGAGAGTTTTAGAAAAGAAACGTGTTAATAATGCTTATATTCAAGTCATTAAGGCCATGCATATAGGAGTTGTTACTTGTGTTCAAACACAAGGTAAGTTGATCAAGTATTTTCCTATTTCAATTGGATTATATTAAGGATTAGCTTTAAGCTCATATTCTTTTGCTTTAGTCATGGATGTTCTTACTCGACATTTGTAAGAGGATGTACCTTGGTGCGTGTTTTTTGCTAAGGATATTCTTCTTCTTTATAAGACAAGAGAGGGAGTTGATTAAAAACTTAAATTATGGAGGTCAATCTTAGAGTCTAAATGTCTTCTTTTGAGTAGATCTAAAACTGAATACATTAAGTATAATTTTAGTATTAATAGATCTAGTGACGAGATTGTGCTATTGGGTGATCAAGTCATTAAAATGAGTGCACACTTTAGATATCTTGGGTTTATTGCTCAAAGCGATAGTGAAATAGATGAGTATATTATTAGTAGAATTTAAGTTGGATGGTTGAAGTGGAGGAATGCATTGAGCCTATTGTGCGATAGAAAAGTACCCCTCAAACTTAAGGGAAAATTTTATAAGATGGTGGCGAGACCTGCAATGTTTTATGGTGCAGAATGTTGGCCATTAAAAGAGATGTATAAAATTAAATTAAGTGTTGCAGAGATGAGGATGCTTAGGTGGATGAGTGGATTTACAGTTAGAGACAAAATGTGAAATAAGTATATATATGAAAAGGTTGGAGTGGGTCCACTTGTAGATAAAATTAGAGAATGTCGCCTTAGATGGTTTGGTCATATAAAAGTTGGCCTTTCGATAACCCTGTTAGGAGAGTAGATATATTAAATCCAGCCTATATTAAGAAAGGTAGAGGTAGACCTAAAAAGATTTGTTTTGAAAGTAATAAAAATGATATTTTTTAAATTAGATTTAAAGGATAATTTGACTCTTGATAGGATATAATGGAGAAAAATGATTCATGTAGCCGACATCATGTAGTGGGATGAAGATTTGTTATTGTTGTTGTTGTATTTGTATATTGATTATCAATAGGCATACTGGCTAAATGCATATTTTCCTTGAATACCATCCTCAGTAATGCTATTGATGAATGCTTTTTTTTATTATTTACTCTTACACACCATTTTGTCTCTGAACCATCCTTGTAATGTTAGTGATGCATGCTTTTTTTATTTTTTGTCTTCACACACCCTTTTGTATCTGAATTCCTGCAAGAATGTGGTGCGTATGTGGATTATACTTGTTCTATAACGGTCTCTATTATGAAGCTTCTTCTTCTTTCTTTTATGCCAGACAAAAGCTGTTCTTGATGTGGCAGCTAAGATAAATCGAATTATTTTACTCTCTGGGACACCTTCCTTGACAAGGTTGTATCTGAACTATCAGTTCTCAAATCTAACTTTCCTTCTTTAATTTTTGTGAGACTTTATTTTGTCATATATGTAGTACCAAGTGTACATGCTGTAAATCTTTACTGGGGTCTGGGTTTTTTCAAAGTGAAGTTGGTCTTTTATATACCACATTTTTTTATTATTGTTTGTAATTCTTCATATGACAGCCATTAACATTGTTCTATATTTCTTTTCCTTCACATTCTATCGTGAACTTTTTGTAAATACTGCTATTTAAGAAATGAATCCTGAAATTTTTAGCACGGGTCTCAGCCATTTGTGAAAATCCCAATTATACAGCTCATTTCACAGAGTCACCGTAATGATAAGAACATGTAGAATTGATGCAATTTAATTTAAAATCCCTAGTGCAAAATATGTACAACTACTTTTGTCCATTTGTAATCATCATCATCACCACCACTTCATTCTAACTATTTTGGGCCAGCTTCTGAATGGGCTCTATCCCTTCTGTGGACATCACAATATTTTGCAGAATTTAAATATCTAATTTTGTGTGTTTGAAGATACGAATAGATGGTCAGTGAAATAATTTGGGCCTTCTTAAAGTTGAAGGATTTCTTTAACCATGTGCTCCACATACATGCACTTGGTACTAGAAGAGATTGGCACATGCCAATTATTTCCTGTTTTGTTGCGGGAGAATTGGTGTTGATATGCCTGCCAATAGAGCCTTTGCCTGACATAATCATTTAAGAAACAACATTAGCCTACTCCAAGGGCTTGACCCCATCGGACTCTGTAATGATCAAGTAAATTATATAAAATAAACTTAGTGTAATCTAGCTAAACTAAGAGGAAGGTCTTACATTTTATCCATTCAATTCTATAGCATGGAAATTTGATTCAATTAAATTGATTGCTCACTTTGGGTTTTATTTATAGTAGGTGAAGAGGGCTTTAATCATTGGAAAAGTGGATGCTAATTCAAAAAATTGAGGTTGTGCCCTTGTTAGCTTTTTAATTTTAGTCGGGGTGCACTTGACTAGTGAATTATTTATGTTCTCTTTACTAAAAAGAGATGCACGTGCACCACCATTGAAAGCGTGGGATTTATTTTTCTCTAATCATTGATCAATCTACTTGTTGAAAATGAAAATATTGGTTGTGATCAACTCAAATCTGACCAACCTAGTCTAAACCATCATGAATTAGCTCACGCCTAATGTTAAGTGAGCTTTCTTCAATTCTCACTTGAAATGATGCCTAATTTGAGACATCTTCGGAGTTATGTTCTTGGATCCTACAATCAACTTCATCCACCCCTATGGTTAAGCTGTTGTTTGGTGCTCAAGATGATGAAGATTTTATCTAAAGGTCTTTTTTGCACATAGAATAAAATTTTTCCATTTATATGATTCACATGATGCACCACATGAGAAATTGGAATACAACATTTTTTTTGGCTAAATATTATACCAACTCTGGATTTGTGTCATGTCAGGAGCTTTTGTCAGGCTAAAGCTCCGACCAGGTGCTAACATATGGTGAGTAGAGCTTTCTGAACGCTAATGCTCTTCCAATGTGCTTGTGATTGGGTTCAACTCCTTGAAGTGTTCCATAGAAGGATTTTAGACATCATCGAGATGCATCTCAAGAAGCTATAGGTCACTGATCGCATCTTAATTTCCCTACCTTCCGTTAAGATCTTGTTGTCCTTAATCTCATGCACACATTAGATTGCACCAATCGGTTGTTACGTGATGTCACAAGTGCTGATGTTGGTTGAATTTTATTAGGTTTTTTGTTATTTTGACTTATTACCAAAAATTGTCTTGATTGGGATAGACTGGTTCTTTATGTAATCAAATATTAGTAAAAATTATTTTTTTCCTTTGCATGTGTAACATGTTGTGCTTTGAAGATGCTCTGGATCAAGCACCACCCTCTTTTTGAATAAAGAATGGAAGCCTTTGGAAATTTATCTGTGTCAGTAACCTCTTCAAGGAAGGCCTAATACTTATTTTTTGATCTCACGAGATCTATGACTGGTGCTGGTGAAATCTAGATGAGGGTTGATCTGTAATTATGGTCAGTAAAATTTAAAACTAAGGCTGGTGGGCATGAGTAGGGGACTCGGTGAACAACAATTCCAATATGCATAACGACTTGCCTACAGACAGTATTAGCAAAATTATAGAGAATACAACAGCCGGCCTACGAGCAATAGCACGAGACCTCTAATGAACATTACAATTCACCTATGAGCATGAGCAGTAAATTAGTAGTGCATACCATAACTTGTTTACAGGCAAGAACAAGAAGCTCATATCGAAGAAACCAGCTTGCCTACGAGCAACAATAGAAGATTTGTTATACATACGTTAGTCTTCCTACGGATGAAAGTAGTAGACTTATGATGAATATAGCTTGCCCACAGGTAGAGAATATGAAGCTTATGATGCAAATTACAGCTCGCCTATAAACAAAGCCCGAGGACTTATAGTAGGCAAAACATCTTGTCAATTGGCAATAACAGTGACTTCTAATGCTTACTACTTGCCTACAGGTAATATTAATGAAGCTTACTACTTACCTACGAACAACAAAGGATCTTTAATGCACACTACAATTCACCTTTGAGCAGGATCAGCAAAATTGTGGTGCACACAACAACTAGCCTATAGGCGAGAGCAAGGGATTTGTATCGAACAAATCAGCTTGCTTATAGACGACAATAGGGGATTCATAGCGAACAATGTAGCTCGGTTACAAGCACGAGCACGATCTCCTAACGTCTATCGAACAAAAATCCCCTACAAGCTGCGTTAAATGATATGATAATTTGAAGGACATAAAATAGACTAAATAATATCTCTCTTATGAGCTACCACTAAAATCTAATATGCTTTCTCAGGCCACTGAATCTGCAACACTTGTACAAGTGGACAAAAGACGTTTCTCAAACTTCAAATGAAAATTTGTGCAAACTTCAGTATCAATAGTTAGCGTAAATAATCATATTTAAATATTTTAAAATCCCCCCTCATACATTAAAATATAATTCCCTAAACTTAAATGTGACTAATCGAAAAGGGTGCACGTTAATTTTAAAAGAAGTTTTTTTTATACACCTGCATGTGCTCTGACTGTTGCTTTGAACTCCTAATTCTAAGGTCTGACAATGCTACGTTGATCAAATATTCAATTTTTATCCTCCTCCTTGAAATGACTAGAGTTGATATGACTTGAATTAACGAGTGAATGACTAATCACAAGGCTACCAGGATATCTGATTTCAAAGTTCATATTAGGCCTTCAAAGACTCTTTAGATGAAATGCAACATAAATTTCTCGGTTCTTAGCATTCATACGATAACTTACAATATCAGTAATCAAAATCGATCTTCTGTTAGCAGGCGAACAGAGTTGACACGGTGCAAATGGTAAACATACAAGCTATTTAAAAAATCCTGATGATGGCTGTGTTGAAAGCTAATCTCAATTAGAGGGGACTCTACTCTTTCCAATGCCTTCAAATCTTAACAAAATATAAATATTTTGAAATGACTTTAATTTCACCTCGATGATGGCTGTGTTGAATGTAAATCTCAACTGGAGGGGTCAATTCTTAAAGATATACCAAACTCTAAAGCTCTACATCTATTAAGAATATTAATATTTAAAATTAAAATTTAATCATCTAAATTTAAGCAAAACTCATCAATCCTTTGTAACCATTTGGCGAGGGTGATGAACTCAAGAATAAATCTAGCTCACAAAGAGTAAGTGTCCAGTCGAGAATATCACTTAGATTCATTCTCAAATATTATTCTGCTTGTAAGGACGTGACATTTGTCCTCTAACCGGTGGCTTGACCAGATGACTCCACAAAACCCGTAGCTTGGTCAGACAGCTTTATGTGGTATGGTTATGAATGGTCTTTTAATCCGTGGTTTGGCCAGACAGCTCCACAAATAACCCGTGGCTTGGCCAGGATGACTCCATGTGGTAAACGATTATCACCACAACCCTCTAACCTAGTGGCTTGGTCGAACGTCTCCACTGTATTATGGTCATGGCTAAAAGCTCATATGTTCCCCAATAGCTATTTTCTATTGAGTAATGAATTATAAGGTATAATTGATAGGACACAAAGCCCTCTGTTAGCTAAGATTGACTTGAATTCGTCCTTTATACAAACACTCACCCCAAGTTTATAAGGTTCCCTTGTACGAAACAAACATATCTTTCGACAAGGATCCTTTGATCAGGTTGGGTCGATTATCTCCTCTGACTAAGCAGACTAGGGACCATGATGACTTCGGTTAGATTCATCATTCCCCCCACCATCCGCTTTAAATTTAAGATGGTGAATTTCTAAATTTAAATATTAAAATTTTACATCTAAAATTATTGCTACTATACGCTAGATACTAAGTATCTATTTAACGATTAGCCTTAATCGAAAGTTTTCTTTTGTTATTGGGAGGGGTAATTAACTATAGGGTTTGCGCCTATAGGAAACCAGAACTCAGATCTTAAAGTCCTCGCTAAGAGGGCAAAATCTCTGGGTAGTGTCTTATCTCTATCTAATTTGCTTTCCAAAAATTTCCCCCAGAACTTAATTTGTTAAAACTCTTCCTGAATTTAACACGGAGAGGCCGGGGCCCAAAAGCTTAAATTTTCAGAGCCCACAATTTATAGCAAAATTCAAATTTTCATAAATACGGAGCTATTTTTCTCTCAAAGAAGAAAAGAAAAGTACGCATTTGTTTACTTGTGACTTACAGTATAGTCATCTTATTTTTAACGAGTACAGTCATATATCCAATTCAGAACTTTAAAGAAGAAAAATACACTGCTATGTACTCTACTGTGAATTGTAAAGAATAAAAATACATGGCTATGTATTTCTAATTATCAGTCTCATATGCTAATTTTAAATAAGTTTGCAAATTTATGTAGCTTTGTACTTATTCTTTTGTAGCAAAGTAATTATATTTTTTATGAGTATGCGGTTATATACTATATTTTACACTCGAAAGAAGAAAAGTATATAATAGTGTATTTAATTTTCAGTATATTAGATCGTTTTTAACTACTACACTATTTTATACACTTATATACTTGTGATTTGTACCAATGTATTTCGATTTTTACAAGAACACAGCTATGTGCTTGAGAATTCCAGATAAGTAATTTTATATTAACGGTGTACTCCATCAGAAACTTTAATTTAAAGAAGAGGGGTACACAACTATGTACTTGTGATTTGTAGCTAAGTAGTTCAATTTTTACAAATACGCTGCCATGCACTCTATTTTATATAGAAAGGAAGAAATGTACGTTGCTGTATACTTGAGATTTCCAGTAAACTAAATCATCTTGCAACAATTATCTTTTCTTTTTTACTCAATTTACAGAGGTAGGTGTTGAAGCACATAGTTGTAATGCTGTGTGCCTGTACCTCATGACCAATCTTCGTAATGTTGTTGTTAGTGAAAAGGAAGCATTTAATTTGTATCTTATGCCCATAAAGCTGGATTCAGTGTCCGTAAAGTTCATGTTACTTATTGGCCAACTTCGAAAAAAAATAAAAATATAAGACTTATTTGTTCCAAAACTGATTTGGCGAGAGGTTTTAACCTAAATAATGCAGTAAGGTTTCAAAAGTCAAAACAATAGGGCAGGGTTCCTTCAATGGTTAGATTTAATGTGAACGAGACTTATAATTGTAAAGTTTTCGAATTAGTTCAAAGCCATAATTATGCTCTAGCAATGGTCTTAAGATCTTATAGGGTAATTAGTAATGGAAAAGTTGTTTTTACTGAAAAGTGAAAACAATGACACAAGCTGGAATTATGGCTAGTAATGCATTCTCTGATCTTGCCAAAGAAGGCGTGACATTCTTATTGAAAGAAACGGTTGAATCAGTTACATGGATTTTTCAAACATTTATGCAAATTATGGATAACAAGCATTTAGTGACTATATGCATTGGTCAAAACAAATTCATGAACAAAGCCATTGAAAATACATTACCATATACTCATCATAGACTATGCCATTGCCAAATATACAAAAATGTTATTTCTGAAGTATATAATTTTCATTTTTTTATTAATGTGTATGGAGGTGAATCTGGGATAGTGGCTCTTTTGATCAGTTGACTTCCTATCGAGGATTTTTAGGCCCAATGATGAGTGCAACCTCATATGCAATGAATCTCTGCATATGATCATTGATAAAAAGAAGCTTGTCCTTCCACACTCCAACACAAGAATATATGGAAGATAAATGGTACACCCTGAGTGGTAGGAAGAATGCTTAGAAAATGGTACAAATGATCTTCTTTGGAATCATAACCTCATTTTCAGTCAAGAAATTCAACAACATCATCTCAGATGCTCTTGAAGGTTAAGGCTCTTCATCTAAGTGTGAGCTTAGGAATGTACATCTTTCTGCATGCAATAAATAGCACAGATAGAAGCAATAAGCGTAAATTTGATGTACATCCCAATACAATAAACGCAAACCAGGCTTGCTGATTTCTCGATAGTAATATTATAAGATCTTGCAATTATTTAGGTGTAAATATTAGCTTGTAAAGAAGAAAAATGCTTGTCCTTCCTGCACAAGAATATATGAAGGTATATGGTACATCCTAAGGAGTAAGGGGTTGGAAGAATGCTTAGAAAATGTTACATATTGATCTTCTTCAGAATCATAACCTCGTTTTGCTCAAAATATTCACATCATCACAGATGCTCTTGAATGTTGATGCTCTTCATCTAAATCTAAATGCTAGCAACTTTTTGTATAAATAGTATAGATAGAAACAGTAAGCACAAGTTTGATGTACATCCTCACTTTAATAGAAGCAAACCAGGATATTGAGTATGGGGTTGCTAATTCCTCAATAGTAATATTATGAGATCTTGCAATTATTTAGGTGTAAACTGTCACAACCCAACCCGATCAGGATAGGTCCTATTGTGTCGAGCTGTGATAGGCTAATCCCAAGTTCTAGTTTTGAATGTTCAGATTCTCTTTCAATGTTCATTTTAAATAGCTATAGATTACAGACCTATTAAAATATTCAAATACTGAAAATAAACTCATTCACAAGATTTCTTTCATTTCATTAAAATGTATCTACACTACAATACATTGCTGCATGCAGAAGCTACAGAACTGAATAATAAACTAGCCACGGCTGTATAAAGATCAAAACAGAAAAATATATATAACCTCAGATCTGATCTTGAACTGCTAATCGACAAAACAGAAAAATACATATAACCTCAGATCTGATTCTGAAATGCTAATCGACAATCTCCTTCCCTTTCTCAAATCCTGAAAACTAAAAGAAAAATTACAGTGAGCTACAACAGCTCAACAGGCCACACAATTCGATCTAAATTTTTAAATTCTTTTATTAAACATTTTACTAAATATTTAAAAGTAGTTAAATATAGTCTAATAAATCACTGTACTGAGAAATATAATAAGAGCATAACAATCATCCAATTATTTAAATAACAATACTAAGTAGGTAAATAAATTGCAATATATATTATAGAGTAGTCCCTATCACGTTTCCCGGATTCAGGCAGAATCTCAAAGGATTCTGACCCTTTATGACTCCTTTTTGTGCTTATAGCGCCAGAACATGCCTATAGGCACCAGAATATGGCTTATAGCCATCAGAACATGCCTTAAAGCATCAGAATATTCTCTGACACAGGTAGAATCTCAAAAGATTCTGGCCTCTTATAGTTCATAGCAGATGTTTTTCAATCATATAAGCATATATTTCATCACATTGTAACAATTAAAGCCAAATTTAGCACATGTTAGAATTGCACAGTGTTCTATAACGGTGGGCAACTGAACTTCCTACTGAACAAATTTTCACAATGTCAGAACATAACCAAATTACAAAAGATTGTGTAAAATACTGTTTTAAGACACATTGTACTACTGCCTTATTTTTTGGTGTCCAAATTATTTTTTATTTAATTAAAATCACATAGATTCCAAGTTACCCGTTATAAAATTTTCAGAAAATATTCAAAATATTCATAATCGTTATCTCTATAACATATAAAAAGTTACGTGGTAAAAGTTTTTACAATGCAAAGTTATACGCGTTTTTCGCTAACGGAAATATAAATTTAATCGGAAAATTCGGTAAAATTTTGTATTTTTGAAAACTGAGATGGGCATGATATGACCTACCTCGATCCGGATAACGTTTTGAACTGGGCCGATGGCTGAAAACGGCCCGAAGCGGCTAAAAAACCCTCTTCTTCCTCCCTAAATCCTCTTCTTGCAGCTTTTTCCAATCAGTTCAGAAAAAGGCAATCCAGATGCTGAACGTATAGGTGTCACATAAACACTAGATTTTAAATAAGCAAAATGCCTGTCCTTCCACACTTCAAACAGGAATATATGGAAGATACATGGTACACCCTGAGGGGTAGGAAGAATTCTTAGATAATGGTATAAATTGTTCTTCAGAATCATGACCTGTTTTCAGTCAAAAAATTCAACAACATCATCACAGATGCTTTTGAAGGTTGAGGCTCTACATCTAATTGCGAGCTTAGGAATATACATCTTCTTACATACAATAAATCGCATAGATACAAACAGTAAACATAAGTTTGATATCCAGCCCACTACAGTCGAAGCAAACAAAGATAGCAAATTTGGGCTTGCTAATTTATCAGTAGTAATATTATAATATCTAGCAATTTTTTAGGTGTAAATACTAAATTTTAAAGAAGCAAAAGCAATCTTAGAACTCGTCATGTTTGCTTGGATAAATGTAGTAAAATTTGCCCTTGCAATGACCTTAAGATGCAGAGGAGTTGAGCCTTGCTAGGTTGATAACAAAATGCTAAGCTTGCTATTTTGACCATTGATGTGTAGATTTGCTGATTTGAGAAGGCGAGGAACTTGCTGGGAGCCGGTGCAGGCCAAGGCCCCAGCGATTAATTGTGGCTAGGGACATTGAGGTGATAAGGTGCTTCATTTAGAGCAGGTGCATGTCAATGTGAGAGCTCAAAGCTAATTGAGTAGGCGCGTGCATGGCACTGGTGAGAGTACTATTGAATCGGTTTGACCTGGATGATCCCAAAGCTTTGTGAGAGTGGGAAAACTGTGATGGCAAATTGAGAGGGAGACGATAGAGAAGTGAGAGAAGCAAACAGATCCACAAACAGTGATGACAACACCATTTGCGGGGATAGAGGCATTTATCTAATACCATAATAGAAAATATAGAGAATAAATGCTATTTAACATGTTTTGTTCAATATAAGGAGATTTATATTAGAATAACCTAAACTGCCATAGATTTACATAAAAATTTAGTACGGATATATTAAATGCAACAAAGCTACCATTCATAATTCGAGCACTACTAAGCTGCATTTTACAATTCTAACAAAAATTACATTGAGGCCTTGCCATGCTTCTGTTGATGATTTGGATGAGTATAAGATATGTAGGGATTGTATTTGTGATATATATTTTTATTTATTTTGAAGGTTGTCAGTCATGCTATTTGGATTCCAGAAATCTCTTTTGTTAACTTGTTTGCAACAGATGTGGATGCAAAGGGATTGTGACTGGATGCTACTTTTGAACCCAGTTAACTGGTTTGTAGATGGCATGAGTATGTATGATACCTCCTTTCTTTCAATGACCTTGTTAGAAGGCAAGGTCTTGTCATGAGTGAAGAAAACGTGTTGTCATGTTCTTGGATGAAAATTTTAGGCTATATTCTGGAGATCTGTACTTCTGCACCTTCTAGCATCTTGTGTAATCTATTGACAGTTTCTCATGAATAACTTAGATGCAGCATGAAGGCGTTGTGCTTGATATGCACATTTCACTTTTTATTGGGTTTGCTATGCTATTAGGTTCTAGAATTGTCTTTTATTAGCTTGTTGGATACAATGGAATATGGATGTAAAGGGGCATGACCAGATGCAGGTTTTGAATCTAGTTAATTGGCTTGCTTATAGAATGAATATATATGTAGACAAAATTTGTCTTTTCATGATCTTGTTAGAGTACAAGGTCATAGCTTGAGCCAAAAATTATATTATGCACTTGGTGAAAATTTAAGGCTTTGGAGATCTTCAGTGTTACACTTCCTCACATTTTGTGTGCTCAACTAACCACAGAGTATAAAGGATGATATGCATTTTACTCTTTATGTTTTTATATTTTCGGTTCAAAAACATTTTGGATTCAAAAAAATAAGTTTTGAGGGTCTTAGGTGGGGTGAGGCGGTCCTAGCGCACGAGTATTCAACATATGGTCTGAGGTGGAGTTATAGTCTTGTATTGAGGAGAAGCCATTTTGTGGACATATTGTTTGTTTATGCTTCTATTTGCTATTACCTCTCTGTAGACTGTCTTAATTTTATATTATTCTTCATGAACTTCCAACTCGATGTGTCAAAGTTAATGCAGTGCTAATTATTGTTTGATTTTACCTGGGTCCTTTTAGGCCGTTTGACATCTATCATCAAGTAAATATATTATGGTATGCCATACTTTCAACTCCGTATAATATTTAATTTCTGCAATATGTCCATTAGTTCTTATGTGCTTATCATTTAGTGCCCCTGAGGTTTTATTTAATCCTTTGAGGTTTTGTAAAATATCAAATACCTCCCTTGAGTTAACTCTTCCATCCATTAACCCTTGTCATAAATATAAAAATGATTTCATAGACTAAGCTATATGTATAATTTATGCTATGAAACTAGCATATGTACAATCCAAAGTCATTTATAAATAATAAAAAAATAAATTATTAACTTTTTTAAAAATCAAAATATGCATGAAAATTCTAACGTATCTTGAACAAATTATAAATTGATAGTATCAAAAGTCTAAATAATCAAAATCGTTTAAAGTAAAATACTTTATCTTTATTAACTTATTTCTAGAATTATTGTTTTGTAAATTATATGCTTATGATAGCTCAATATGTAAATTTTAGCATGCATATAATCCAAAATTATTTGTTAATAAAATAACATATATAAATTGTTTACAGTTTAAATTTTCTTACATTTTTGAAAATTATAAAAAATTTAAATGGATCTGGAAACAAAATTTCAAATCGACAATGTCTAAAGTTAATTTTGTGTAGGTTGACCTTTAGGGATAGTGCTGCAGGTTTATAAAAGCAATTTAGGTTCTTTTTTTATTTTTTTTTATTTTTATTTTATAAATTTTGTAAGCTAGTGACCAAACTACCATTTGTTTTACCGGTTAATGCATGGAGTTAACACAAATGAGATATTTGAAAAATTTTCAAATCATAGGGTACCTAAGGGGAGGCAATGGCGAATACCATTTAGTTCTTCCTAGAGCTCCTTGATATTGGACTATTGACCGTATTCTTTCCTCTTATTTTCCACTTTAGGCCTGGTTTGCTTGGAAAGGACAAATATGAATTTGCAAAGAGTTATTGCCTGGCAAAACTTACGAAGGGATTTCAAGGGAATCTCTATCAGGTATCCTGAGTGCAAGTGAAGCTTTATTAATTACAATTTACGTTTGACGGTGTGAAAATTTTATCTTGTTTTGGCATTTAAATCAACCCTGGAGTTATGGATTCTATCAAATTCCTTTGCAATGTTTTATCTTGTTTAGAACACAACTTTTTTTTTTTAAACTTTTAATATAACTGCGAATTATTTGGTGCATTGGCGGAACATTTCCATTAGTATAACATCCTTTATTTTTTTCCCGCGTTTTGGCTGGCGTGTGTTTGTTTTGTTGTTTAATTATGACATTTAATCGTGGCTTTGCTTTTTAGGGTAAAATGTTTCTTTATGGAGATTTATAGCTCTGCAATGTTGATTTCTTTCCCCGTAAATGGAGAATTGTAAAGGTTAATTCGTTTGGTGCACATATCCTGCAGGACTTTTCAAAGGGCATACGTTTGGAAGAGTTAAATATACTACTAAGGCAGTATGTTATGGTTAGTTCATGGTCTGATACTTTTCTTTGATCGAATTTCTATATGCTTTTCTCACTTGACATTTACATGCGGCACTATTTCTTTCAGTGTTGTCTCGTAATTACTAGGGCACTAATTTTTATCTGTTATCTTCTTGCTTCTAAATTGCTGATGTATTTAGATATAGTGCTTCTACTAGTTTGAATATATAGATAAACACATATACTATTAAAAGAGGTTTTTTTTGGCTAAAAGCATTATACATTCATCTGTCAACATGGATGACATGGCTAGTTAGTTGTCATGCTAGGTTTAAGGTACACACAGATGCTTCTGACAGGATTTTTTTTTTTTTTTGGGAAAGGCTTCAACAGGATTTATTCGCTAATTGTTAAGGAGTACAGATGAAAGGGGATCAACTTGTTTTCAATCGAAAACTTTCAACAATCAACACTAATATAGAGAAAATGTTAGAGCATGTCGTTCAGCCCAATGATTTAAGCTCATCACAACAAATAGCAAAATACCTGATGTAGGACTAAATGTGTTTGTTGATGTTTTACCTTTGAAATTATACGCTTTTTGAAAGAGCAAGAGCAATTAATCACTTCCAACGATTTAAACGTCGAATGAAAACACTAAATCAATGATTTAATTCAAGCAACAAAATACATGATAAAGATTTAGAGCACAAAATAATCAATCAAATTAGATTTTGCTTAATGTGGGGTTTTCGAAAGGAATCCCTAATTAACATTTAGAATAGTCATTATATAAGATCCCTCACTCAACTCTTTGATGATTGGTGGAAACGGAGAAAGCTTACATAATCTTTGTGATGCCACAATTAAGAACAACTTAGAAGAGATAAGACTTGGAAGAGAGTTCACCTTTGTTAGGATTCGGAAGAAAGTCGCCACTGAACGGGAGGTTGTCGTTGGTCGATAGCGGTGGCAAGGGAGAAGATGATTCCTTTCACGTAGTCTTCAATGGAGTGGTCGTTCTCTAG
>CM034303.1:55439304-55535839 GCA_019925795.1 Dendrobium chrysotoxum
TTGGCATCAATTACGTGATTAATTAACCTATTTTCTTTCTTTATTAGCGATTGATGTTTTATTATATCTTTGGTTTTCCTTTATAATGTTTTTTTAATTTATTTATTTTGATAAGATTTAGTTTTTTTTAATATTTTTAATTACTTTTAATTGTATTTTTATCATAAATAAAGTTTTAGGGTTAACATGGAGTTCATGAAGTTTTATTTTGAGTGCAATTATGAAATTTACCCTCATCTCCTCTCCCTCTTCTCTTATGCAACTCTCTTTCATGTCTTTCTTTCAATTCCCTATCTCTCTCTCTTTTTTTCTCACATCCTTCCCCATAACTTCTTCTTCTGCAAACTCATATGCCTATAGAACTGTGGGCTCCGAAAATTCGGCCCCGGCCTCCGCCCGCTTTTTTACTTTTCGAGGGGGAGTTTTAACGAACTAAGTTCCGGGGTAAATTTTGGAAGGCAGATGAGTATTGTAGATTAAGACACTACCCAGAGATTTCGCCCTCATTTTGTGAGGACTTTATGATCTGAGTTCTGGTTTCCTATAGGCGCAAGCCCCTATAGTTAATTACCCCTCCCGTAACGAGAGAGAACTTTCGATTAAGGCTAGTCGTCAATCAGATACGTATAGATACTTGCATCCGCATATAGTAGCAGCAATGGGTTTTTGAAGTTTAGAGAATTTGGGAATTTAAAAGATTGGAGATTTGGAGATTTGATATTTAAAATTAGAAATTTCACCATCTTGCACTTAAAGCGGATGGTGGGGGAATGGATGATGAACCCGATCAAGATCCCATGGTTCCGTCATCCCGGGCCATCGTGGTCCCTGGTCTACTTAGTCAGAGGAGGTAGTCGACCCAACCTGACAGAAGGATCCTTGTCGGCAGCCATGGGTTGCTTCGTCCAAGGGTACCTTGTAGACCTGGGTGAATCTTTCTAAGGGGACAAATTTGAATCCACCTTAGCTAACAGAGGGCTTTGTGCCCTATCAATCATATCCTATTGATTCATATCTCAAGGATTTGATGCCATTGGGGAGCATACGGGCTCTGGCCATAACCATAATATAATGGTGCCATTTGGCGGCGACCACCTGGTTCAGAGGCCCCGAGTCATAACCGTTTATCCTGCAGTGCCATTTGGCGGCGAAACTGCCGGTTAGAGGACTCGTACCACGTCCTTGCTGGCAGGAGATTGTTTGAGAATGGATCCTAGTGATATTTTCGACTAGGCGTTAGCTCTATGTGAGCTGAAGTATTCTTCAATTTATCCACCTCGGCAAACTGTTGCGGAGGGTGGATGGATTTGCTTTAAGCGATTTGATAGTTGGATTTCAATTTTTAAATATTTTTGGATTTTGGATTTGATGAGATTCTTGGAGTTTTGGTTATTTGTGGAAGTTTGTGAGGCATTTGAAAGTGTTTGTGAACCCCTCCGTTTGAGATCTTCTGTCAACGCGGCCATCATCGGGGTGTCCTTGAGGTCACTTAAAAATATTTGAAATTTGAGGGCATTTTGAAAGTGTTTGTGAACCCCTCCAGTTGAGATCTTCTGTCAACGCGGCCATCATCGGGGTGTGGGATTATTCATATTTTTTTATGTTTTGAACCTTGTCGACTCTATCTAGTAATTGACAGAGGATCGGGTTTCGTAGGCTTTGTGCCCTTTGTAAGTGAATTCACTTGATTATAGGCCTTGAAGGTCTAATATGAACATATAAAATAAATATCTCGGTCGATCTCGCGACCGTATATTTATTTAATGGTTCGAGCCGTGTCAACTCCTATCTACCTGAATAGAAGGATTGGGTTCGAACTTGAATTCACTTATTGACCCGCGCAGCATCCCTAGACGTCACGTGTGTACCAATAACACGCTCGGCGGGGCCCATGCATGTGTTTGGGGGCATTTTATAATTATTTATTGAACCTTGTCTACTCCTATCTGCTTGCATAGGAGGATCGGGTTCAAATCTATTGACCCGCGCAGCATCCCTAGACGTCACGTGTATTCTTAC
Source organism: Dendrobium chrysotoxum (assembly GCA_019925795.1). Lineage (NCBI taxonomy): Eukaryota > Viridiplantae > Streptophyta > Magnoliopsida > Asparagales > Orchidaceae > Dendrobium > Dendrobium chrysotoxum. The sequence continues at coordinate 55,441,324 of CM034303.1, forward strand.
TACACGGTCGCCGGGCCCATGCGGGTTGTAAGATTATATTTTCCCCTTTTAGTGTACCTATGTGTATACAAATTAAAGTGCACACGTGCGGGGGTACTCTTGGAATATTTGTACACGCCTTCTGTCCGCTTGCATGAAAGTTGCAGATCCGGTGGCGTAGCACTGGGTTTCGTTTGGAGATTTGTACGCCTTCTGTCTGCTTGCATGGATGTTGCAGATCCGGTGGCGTTATATGATCTCCCCCACTGCTGTTTGTAGGCAGGTGGATATTTTCATTCATGGATTGGAATTGACTTCAGGATACTGCATTTACTGAAGTCTTTCTGCATCTACCCACGAGTGACGTGTTTTACATACATCAGTACTCGCGGAGAGATCGTATGTATTGCAGATCTTCTATCCTTGATTACATGCAAATCAGTATGCTCGCTTGTATCTTGATGTTGATTGCTAGAGTATTGTAAACCAATTATTTCATCTGTTAAATGTCCTTCATGCCTTCCTCATGAATATACTGTATTATTTGTCACATGATGCTTGTTTTGCAAGTTTTTTGTTATCTTTGTAGGTGATTTGCAGTATGCATGATGGAACTAGCAACATTGCTTACTGACCTTTGCATTCTGATTGGCTTGAAGATCTATAAAATTCCTTGGGAACTTTATGTTATTGATTGATTGAAAGCATATTGTTATCCTTTCAATTTGATCTCTGCTTGTAAGAAGGTTACTGTGTTCGTGGCATGTTAAATTCTTTTGCTTGAAGGGACAGATGCATCTACTTGCATGATGAATTCTCATCCTCAATATTCACTTCCAATCGATTGCATATGCCTTTCAGTTTTCGTCATTTGTAGGTTTCACTTTCTCGTTTGAATGATGATATCGACTATCATTGCACTTGTCATATGCCCTTGTATCTAAAACAATCGTCCCAGACCATCAATTGCTTGAGTCTTCATTATCACCTATATTCTGATGTCGGTCGCAAGGCGTTATTACAAGCATTATTAACCTTCTCATGCATATTGACCAGCGGGTCATTACATTCATCACATATAAAACTTCAGTATTTGCAGGGAATTGCATATTGCCGGTCATTTGGATGATCTCCACAAATTTCTTTGTCCAAAGGTTCCATGGCATGACTTGTAAATAAGTTGTATCATTCAACATTTTCGTCATTGCTTGTCGACAAGTTATGATTACGAACTCCTTATCTCCACATGTTGTTTGCAACATACATAATGATTCCATACAAGTCTTTCGTTTGATTTTGAGCAAATTATATTCATTGAGATTTCAACATAAGTCTTTTGTTGTTTCGTTGATTTCTTATTTACATACCAAAACTTGTCATTAACATTTATGGTTATAAGGATGATCATGCATTCATTAACTTGAAGTTCGGTTCCCTACGGTCCATATTGCAAGTTCAAATCAAGTCCTTGTTCTTCTTGTAGTTCACTCATTCGAGTTTGAGTGTTCAATGTCAAGTCCGCTGCAGTCCAATATGTATGTCCAGTTTAATGTCATTTGGCTCAAGTTCAAATTCACTTAAGTTCACATGAGGAGGTTCAAGTTCAAGCTCATGTTCTCTGCTGTCCAAAATGAAGTCCTTTTGCACTTTGTTCAGATGCTCAAATCTTTGTTCATCTCATTTGATTTGCAAGTCCATTTATTGTTTAAATTGAGTTAAAATCCTTTTATTTGCTCAAATTCAAATATGAGCTCAAGTTCAAATTGTCCACATTTTGTCCAAGTTAGATCTTTTGCTTCACCGAAAAATTCGGCAGCCTCCCGGCGTCTCCCCTCCCCCGTTTAGGGGAAATTTTGGGAAACTGGGCCACCCCACCACGCTACAAGAGCGTGTATGGTTGGTGTCGTGTGACACCGTGGCCATATATCTTTTCATCCCACCACGCTACGAGAGCGTGTATGGGGTCTTCAAAAGTACCCGTGTGAACAACACAAGTGGCTCTCCCCACCACGCTACAAGAGCGTGTATAGGGCTTACCCACCTCGCCGTATGCGCCGCACCGGGCTCCCTCCTACCGTGCTACGAGAGCGCGTATAGGTGGTTCTCCGGTCCGCCGCAAACGCCGAAAATGGGATTTTAAGTGATTACCCGCCTCGTCGTCGTAGGCACCGCACCGGGCTCCCTCCTACCGTGCTACGAGAGCGCGTATAGGTGGTTCTCCGGTCCGCTGCAAACGACGAGAACGGGAATTTGGTGATTACCCGCCTCGTCGTAGGCATCGCACCGGGTTTCCTCCCACCGTGCTACGAGAGCGCGTATAGGGGGTTTGCCGGTCCGCTGCGAATGACGAGGAGAACGGGAATCTGAGTTTGAAAATTTATACCTTTGGGATCGACGATGATGAAAGGCGCAAAACTCTCTTTCTTTTTATATTGCTCCTCAATATTAGAAAACTATCGAGCCCAACATAAAATCAACCATCAGATATTATAGTTATTGTTGTATTATACACAGAAATCAAACAACATTAGTGGTTCTGCGGAGCATCTTTGAATTTGATCTCTCCTATGCTCTTTGACTGGAGTTGCTTGCATTTCTTTTCTCCTCTATTTGCTTAGAAGAATCCCTCTTGCTTGCCTTGATCACTTTTTCTTTTGATGATAATCTGACAATGTCCTCCTCTTTGTAACACTTTTTGTAGCCTTCAACATGTGCTTAACAGGACTATAACCAGTGCTTGAAACTTGAGATGCTTCAACGGAGCTATGGAGGCTAATTGCTACATCATTTGAAGCGCAACTTTCCTTCTCTTCAAAAGCAACATCAAACCTCTTTTTAATAACTATCGGCCTTTTATACTGCCTCTGAATGCTGACTAAATGACTATTGCAGCTTTCTCTTGGCTTGATAAGTTGAGTTTCAGCTTCTTTTCTTCTTTGGTGATCTGATTTGTCCATCCTTCATTTTGGCTTAGCATGGAAATTCTTCATTTCTTGAAACTTTGGCTGTTAACTTCTCAACTGCCTTAACATTCTTGTGTCATTTTCTTCCCTTGGATTCACTACTCTCTTCCTCGCGAAGGGCCTCAGCTGCTTTCTTCAGTTCTCTAGCCTTCTCACCTAATTCAGTTGCCTCCTTGATGTATTGTGAACGAGTGATAACTGCTTTGGGACGCCTGATAAATGAAAATATAAGGCCTAGTGGAAGGCTGGCAATCCCGACACCACCAAATATCATGAAAAGAACTGATCCGACAATAGTTGCAAGAGCAACCACATATTCTGGAAAGCTGGCTTGTATTGTCCATGTCGATTCTGAAGAAGCACTAGCTAAGTATGCAGCATACTGATGAGCAGTTGAACCAATGCAAAAGATTGGCTGTGGGAGAACTCAATCAAAGAAGTTGGAAAATTTGTTGAGGCAAAAGAAAGGTGGATGCAGGCAGAGAGGTTAACGGGAAGATGTGTCCACTGGCTGCTATGTAGGAAATCGGAAGTGCTGTAGGGCTTCATGTGGACAGAGGATAGAGAAGAGACGGAGGGCGATAGGGAGAGCTGGGAGGATCTTTTTGGCTGAGAACTCTTCAAGCACCTCCCTACGAAAAGTCCCAGCTGCTTCTTTTTGCTTCCATTCAATGGCTAGGGCCAGCCGTTGACAAGAGGATTGATAGACAGACAGCTATTTTGACAGAACGAGGTAGTATTTAATACCATTAATTGAATCTGTCTTTTTCCCTATTTAGCCTCTGCTCTTTATTAAGTTAAAAACTACTTTGGTGATATCTCATTATACATCAATGCAAGAGGACAGCAGCGTCTAAATCACTCAAAAATCACCTCGATTTGTGTGCATTCTTCCTTGTTTTGCGTGTCAATTGCCTCGTTTAACGTGTCGAATTCGTCGAATATGAAAATTAGACAAATTAATAGTGCATCTAGGGTGTTGTTGATGTTCCGGTCGCAATGATGCAGTCCGTTTCACGATCGGACGTCGTTTGGGCACAATTTTGTGTACTTTTGCATAGGGATTACCTCGATTTGCGTGCACCAACTTAATTGAACAAATTGGTAGTGCATTTAGGGTATTGCCGATGTTCCGGTCGCAACGATGCAGTCCGTTTCACGATCGGACGTCGTTTGGGCATAAATTTGTGCACTTTTGCATATAGATTACCTCGATTTGCGTGCACCAACTTAATTGAACAAATTGGTAGTGCATTTAGGGTATTGCCGACGTTCCGATCGCAACGACGTAGTCCGTTTCGCGATCGGACGTCGTTTGAGCACAAATTTATGTATTTTTATATGGGGATTACCTCGATTTGCGTGCACCACCATAATTGAACAAATTGGTGGTGCATTTAAGGTATTGACGACGATCCGGACGCACTGGCGGAGTCCGTTTGTCGATCCGACGTCATTTGGGTAGCGCCGAGCAACATTCGTATTTTGTCTCGAAATTCGTGCCACCAATCTAGATGATCCAAAATGTAGTTCCTGAGTATTTGTAATATTCTGAATGCAATGACGAGGTCCATTTTACGATCGGACTTCATTTCGGTAGTGCCGAGGCCTCTTTTCCTCGATAAGCGTGTTGCCTCGAGATTCGTGCTCCCAATTCAGATAACCCAAATTGAATAAACAAAATATAGTTTTTAGAGGTTGACAACATTCCGGACGCAATGGCGAAGTCTGTTTGTCGATCTGACGTCGTTTGATCAGCATTGCGTTTTAATTTCGGGTGTCGATCGTCCCTTTTGACCGATCTAATCCGATTAGACTGCGAGGGGTCTCGACCTAGCAGAATTTGAGGTTCTGATCGCAATGCCACTGTCCATTTGGCATTCAGAGGTCATTTGACCCTTCAAGTGAGGCGTCGTACCAACCCGCGCACTACTTGGTTCATCATTTTTGTCCTTTTATGCGTGGTTTTAGATATAGGGGTCAACAAGAACCAACTCCTCTTTCCTCCTAAAAAACATAGAACAACCCCTCAATGGTATCGCCTCTCATTTTCTCGATTTCTTTTTATATCTCCTCTCCTCTTATTTCCTTTCCCCTCTTAAATTTTTTTATTCTTCATCTTTCTGCTTTCTACTACTTGCGTCAATTTTCGCCCCTCTTCTCAACCTTATTGCTAGATACTCTTTAACCCCTTTGGTTCCCAATGATGACATCTTTTTAATTTCAAAGCTTAGGTTATTGTAAGGCCCTTCCTTCATTGCCTAGAAAGATCACCTTGAAACCTTGATATATCTATTCTTTCCTTATCATTCAAATGATTGGCAAAATAATTTATTTATTTTATTGAAATTGTCAGCTTGTACACATTGTCGGGATGTTGCTTGGTGAAATCTTCAAGGTTGAAGTATCAATCATGAATTTTGAATCATAGCATCTATTCAAGGAGTTTTAGAATAAAATTAAGCAACGTTCTTCCAAATTTGTGAAGAATTGACATTTCTTGCTAGTTTTTTGTAATACGCTTCTGCTCCTGCAAAGTTATAATGTTCACTCAAAGTTGTTATAGTTTTTGCTGCTCGCTTCATGGACTACCTTCAACAATCACTACGGGCTTATTTCTGACATATCAAGCTATCCCGGCTAATTTGTACTAGTTTCCATCGTTGAGTGAAAACCTAAGAAGGAGCATGAGGCGCTGGTGAGGGGGTGGCATTGCGTGAGATTTGGAAATCAAGGGGGTGGCATTGCATGAGATTTGGAAATCGCTCGAAGATTCGGATGACTTTTAAATGTTGGACAAAACGAGTTCGAGGTATTTCAAACCCCTTAAAATTTTACTACGTATTTCTTTTCTTCAAATCAAATATAAAAAAGTTGAAATGGTGGGAAGAAGAATGGGATACACTTCTAAATATTCCAACCTAATAAACCCCTAGCGAATTAAGAATTCATTTGACTCCCAACCTTACACAACATTCGCAATAGGTCCCTCCCAAATTTTTGTTGGTTGATACTTCTTTTTGGGGGGTCTTTAATGCTGAGGAACTGCCTTGGTAAATTATGTAATGCAGGCTGCTTCTTGCTTGATACAACAGCTCCCCTTTTAATATTTTGCCCTCACTTTACCAGCAAACAAACAGTGATAGCATCTCTTTGATTGGGAAATTATATTCAATGGCCATTTGCTTTATGTAACTCATAAGGTGATGCCTGCTAAGTATCTAAGTTCTTGAATGAACTCTTGATGCTTATTCATAAAAAGGCTCTGGACTCTCTATTTGATGGTTTTAATTATATGCTTGCATCCTGTATTTTATATCCTACCTCCGTAGAAAATTACCTTCCAGGTTTGCTTTATGACTGTTCCAGAAGCACCTATTTGCATCTTCTTCCTAGTTCTTAAAATTTATCTCTAGTGGAATGTAATCTGTTTAATTTATTTATATTCTGGATATTTCAGGATTTTTTATGTGAGAAGGGAATCCAATTTGTTCGCATTGATGGTAGGACACTGCCGAAAGATAGGCAGACAGCTGTAGAGTCATTTCGTCTATCAAGTGAGGTTAGTTTCATCTTCTCTAGGTATCTTCTGATGGAATATGGGAATTGAGTGCATATCTTTTGGTAAATTGCTATATGGGCTTTTGTAACTCTTCTGGAAGAATTTCCATCTGAGACTAGCAACAAAATAATGTTGGTAATATTCAATTAAAGTAATAACAGGTCATGAATATTTGAAGATTAAGTTATATGTAGCTGAGAGATGCCTAAATATGATGGTTTTATACGGGAATATGACATATGAAATTAAAGTTTGGTGGTTAAAATGGAGGTTGCACTAGGGGTATTCAGCAAGTAGAAAATCATCTAGATTTATGTCCAATTTCATAAAGCTGTGCTATGAATGGATCTGCCGTGGAATTGATTGGCGGCAACAATGGAATATATGGTAATTAAATGTGATAAAAATGAAACTGTCAAGATGGATAAATATAAAATTGGGAAGGATAAACTATGAAATAAGTTTATTACAGACGCTAATAGAATAATATATATTGAAAATATGATCTTAGAAAATAGGCTAAAAAAGCTTTGTGCTTGTACACTGTAAACCAAAAGATGCACCAATGAAGTTGACATGTAGAAATAATATGAACCGTGTAGAAATTAATGGAGATTTCAGGTAAATTGGACAGAATATCTGGAAAAAAAAAACTCGTGCAAATTAGATGTTACACGAAATGGAATTTAATTTGTATGAATGGAAAAAAATGATTTACAGAAAATCAGTAAATTGTTAGTACAAGTCTATGATAATTAGCTCCTAAAGCTTTGTACAATATCTTTTTAGATTGTTATGGAATAACTAGTTTTATATTCCACAATTGCCCGACTACTTTATCTAGTGAATGGATATACAACAATTCCTTGCTCCTGCATAAAATGAATTCTTTTTCCCGATAATTGTTAAAGGAGTTTTCTAAAGAAAATTTAACTGCTTTTGTTTTTTTTATATAATCAGGTGAAGATTGCAATTATAGGAATTACAGCTGGTGGTGTTGGGCTTGATTTTTCATCAGCACAGAATGTGGTCTTTCTGGAGCTTCCTAAGTCAGCATCAGAGATGTTGCAGGTCCATTGAATGCATTAGCTATCATATATTGAATATTCCTGCTGTTTTTTGTTTTCTATTTTACATGCTGAAGCTGTTGTTTGCTTTAAGAAGAAAAACTATTGTGCTGATGTTTAGAGCAATGCCAACTTACCAATTTGATACTATGTATTTGTATTTCAAAGTCACTCAAGTTTTATTTCCATGATGCGTTTTACTTTTCTGACGTTGCCAGATTCCAAGCCCTGAATGAGAAAAGTGAAGGGTTGTGTTGGGTAATCGACAACTAGTTTAAACTTGTTGAATAATCATGACTTTAATCCTTTAATACATTGTGTTAATGATAGGTTGTTCTTTGGAAGCAACATGTTGTATGGCCTGAATATAATGAGAAGTGTGCAAGGGTCACTGATCGGCGCCTGGGTGCAGTGTTAAATAAGCAAGAGTTCTTATATTATGGACCGTTGTGGGCAAAGAAGTTAGTCCATGAAATTAGAATTATGAGTGAAACTTGGAATATAGGTTCTTTTACAACAAATTAATAGAATTAATAGATATTATGATTCATAGGAAGATAAATATTCGTGTATTGAGGAAATTAAATGGGTTGGAGAGAAGACTAAGGAGATTGATAGTTTAAGATTTAAACTATGATATTTAGGTAGGAGTCGTACTAGAAATGATGTAGGTATGTGAAGGACCGACCGATTTAATTGGGAGGGAATTTAGAAATGTCCTAATCAAGAGGCAGTTGTTTAAGAAGGTTCTTAATCAAAATGAATTAATTAGGAGATATTTTCTAATTAAAGAGAGCATATTTGGGGGCTGATTAATTAGGAAATATTTCCTAATTGAAGAGGACAGATTTGGGGGCTGATTTGGAGGGGATTAATTAGGAAATATTTCCTAATTGAATTGGGAAGATTTGGGGGCTAATTTGGAGGGCATTAATTATGAAATATTTCTTAATTAAAGATGACATATTTAGGGGCTGATTTGGGAGAAAAATAATTAAGGAAATATGAGGGAATTGGGGAGGGATGTTTGGATATTTACTGTTTATTGTTTGCTTTAAATAGGTGATTTTTCTAGGGTTAGGGATAGGTGTTGTTTGCTTAAATTAGATTGTTCTTAGGGTGTTTGGGCTCTAGCCTGCGGCTAGAGATTTGGGAGAGCCGGATCTTCCTCTCCAATTAAAGATTCACTTGTAACTTGTCTTTTCTTTCACAAAACTTTCAATAAAAAAGTGTTTGTATGTTTTATTCCTGATTTTCTTATCGTTGGTTTTTTGAAATTGCTGAAGTCAGATTTCAGCCAAGGCTTTTCCTAAATTTCTGCAAGCACTTTCTATCTTGTGTAAGAGTTTGAAGGATAATGTTGTAAAAATTAATAGAAGTAGTGATAGATTTATAATTTTAAAGACTACGTTGATGCTAAGATTATTAATATTATAAGTACTTATGCTTTTCAAATACGTTTGAATATTTGTTCAAGATTAAAATTTTAGAATGACTTAGAAGAGTTAATACAAATGATACCTCTTGGAAAAAAAATATTGGCAGAGATTTAAATGGACATGATGGTAGAGTGATAGTAGATTTTAAAAGAATTCATTGGTGGTTATAAGTTTGGAATGACTAATAAAAGTGGTAGGACCATATTAGATTTTGTTCTAGCTTATGATTTTATAATTGCTAATACTTTATTTAAGAAAAGAGAGGAGCATTTCATCACTTATAAGAATAGATATAGTAAAACTAAGGTTTATTATTTTCTTATAAGGAAAATAGATTGGTTAGATTTCAAAGATTGTAAAGTTATTCCAAATAAAAGTTTATATACCTAACATCGTTTTTTAATTTTTGACTTTAAGATAAAGTTGCAGAATATGAAAAATAAAATAAAATATTATCCTAGGATTAGATGCGGGCATTTAAAGAGCGCTAACAAAAATAATTTTTAGAGTAAAATTGAAGATCTAAGATTTTGATTGTGTAGGGGGAAGCTAATGTTATGTGAAAAAAATAGCTAGTGATATTAAGAATGTGTAAATTATATATTTGGTTAAAATGAAAAGCTCCTAATAGTAAAAAATAGTTGGTGGTGGATTCAAAATGTGTCTGGAATTTTTTGGCTTACTAAACTTTTTATTATTATTTGGAAGACTAAAAAGATACAAGATAAGTAGAGTGTGTTGACTCTTAGTTTTAAAAATAAAGGTGATGGATAAGAGTGCAAATTATAGAGGAATTAAGTTAATGTCAATACATAAAACTATGAGGGATAGTTATTGAACATAGGTTATGGCAAAATGAATTTGGATTCATGCCAAATAGGTCTACTATGGAAGCTATGCATTTATTGAGAGGTTTGTTGGAGAAGTATAGAGAGAATAAGGAGGATCTACGTATGATATTTATTGATTTAGAGAAAACAAGTGATAAAGTTTCAAGAGAAGTACTCTGGAGAGTTCTTGAAAAGAAATGAGTTAAGCATATGTATGCAAGAGTTGTTACTTATGTTCAAACACAAGGTGATTTGACCAAGTATTTTTCCTATTTTATTGGATTACATCAAAGATTAGCTTCAGGCCCATATCTTTTTGCTTTTGTCATGGATGTTCTTACTTGACATTTGCAAGAAAATGTACCTTGGTGTATACTTTTTGTTGATGATATTCTTTTTGTTGATAAGACTGGAGAGGGAGATGATGAAAAACTTGAATTATGGAGGTCAACTTTAGAGTCTAAAGGTTTTCATTTGAATAGATCTAAAATTGAATATATAAAGTATAATTTTAGTAGTAATAGATCTAGAGGTGGGATTGTGACTTTCGGAGATCAAGTCATTGAGAAGAGTATACGTTTTAGATATCTCAGGTCTATTGTTCAAAATGATGGTGAAATAGATAGGGATATTATTAGTAGAATTCAAGTTGGATGGTTGAAGTGGAGGAATGCATCGGGCCTGTTGTGTGATGGAAAAGTATCCCTCAAACTTAAGAAAAAATTGTATAAGATGGTGGTGAGACCTATAATGCCTTATGGTGCAGAATATTGGCCATTAAAAGAGAAGCATAAATTTAAGTTAAGTATTGCAGAGATGTGGATGTTTATGTCAATGAGTAGCTTTATACTTAAGAGACAATGTGAAATGAGTTTATATGTGAGAGGTTGGAGTAGTTTCAGCGGAAGATAATATCAGAGAAAGTCACGTTAAATGGTTTGGTCACATAAAACGTTGGCCTTTCGATGCCAGGTTAGGAGAATAGATGTATTAAATTTGACCTATGTTATAAAAGGTAGAGGTAGAATTAAAAAGGTTTGGTTAGAAGTATTAGAAATGGTTTTTTTTTATTAGATTTAAATGAGAATTGGACTCTTAACAGGAACAATAGAGAAAAACTGATTCATGCAGTTGACCTTATGTAATGGGATAAAGGCTTGATGTTGTTGTTGTTTTTTTTTTCCTACAGTGCTAGATGTGCAAATTTCAAATTTGGAAACCTCCTATATTGAATATTAGATTTGGGCTAAGATTATCATTATTTAATTTTCTTAATACAGCCATCTTGATTCTTTAGATTTGTTACTATGCCTCGCTGAATGTAATGATTTTCCTGGCTCAAATTCGTTGACACCTGCCTTCATCAATTTTAATTCGTTATATGAAGATGGTGGAATATGCTATTGTTTATTCCTACTATTGTAGTGAAGCGTGGACACTGCATTAAGTGGGCAAGATCAAGGTAACAGGGAGAACGGTAAGATTTGGTAAAGATGTGAATTTTTTGTTGATTTTCGCTGGTTCTAATTTCGGCTATATAAGTGTAGCAATGTAGTACTGTGTTTGTCCGTTCCACTCGTGTTGTAGCAAGGTGGTGCCATTAATGATGCAGAAGTGAGAAGATTAAGGATTTGTTTTTAGTTTGGCGTATATTTTGCTTGGAAAATAGTTTTATGTCTTTTTGTATCATCCTATTTTTTTTTAACCATCTATATTTGTATTTTTAGGCTACATATTAGATCCTATATCAACATTGCAATATATCTTAGGGGTGTTAAGATTAAACTAATTTGACAATTCAATTTGAACCTGGCACAAAAAATTGGATTTGGGCTAACCCATGTGTTGACCTCCAAACAAGAGAAAACAAAAAGAAAAATATAAAGAATTGCCTAAATCATTACCTGTCTAAAGCCTTAGCCGAATCCCTGCCAAAGCCCCGTATCTGCAGCCGCTACAGTCTTGTTGCCACAGTCGACCCATGCCTGATCTGCAAACGGCGTCGAAGTGCCGCCTCGCGTGTCTTGATCGCACCCCGCTCTTCTCGTTAAAAACCAAACTAATTGAAGACTTCGGTTCTTCAACTCCACACATGCGAAAGCTCTGAAAGCCCCCGTCGCCACTTCCAATTCCTTCTTCCTCTTACCTCATTCATCCGCCGACTGCCCTAGCCGAAAACTCTTCCAGTCGAGCCCTTACCTGACGTCCCCTTTGAAGATGTTCCTTCTTGTCGGACCAAAAGCAACGACAGGAGCTCGTTTGTTGTGATGGTGACCACTTCCCTCGATGACGTCCCCTCTAGTCAGATCGGAAGTTACGACTTTCGATCGGAAGCAACAACGATTCCCAGAGCTTGCTCGTTACCGAAGTAACCATGTTTCTTCCCTTCGCCTCCTTTGTTGCTGGTTGACTTCGCTCCTTTGACGACGTTCCCTTGCTGTCGAATCAGAAGTTACAACATCTTGATCGGAAGTAGTGACTGGAGTTCGCTTGCTGTGAAGGTAACTTCTCCCTCTCGCGTGCTTCTTCAGCCAAAATCCTGTAAATCCGCTGAACTATAGATTTAGCAAATTAGGCATTTACGGTAAAAAGAGGGAAACAGATGATTTATTTCGCTGAGAGATTTACGTACAACTCATTTTACAAGATTTACGTTAAATCCTGCTCAAATCCAACGTAAATACTATTGCCAAACGGCCCCTTAGAGCAAGAAAGAGGGAAACGAAGGGTTTATCTCTCTGTAAGATTTCACAGTTCCCTAAATCCTATCTTAATCCTGCTATTTAACAGGATTAAACATAAATCCTATTAAAATCATGTTTAAATTAATCATAATTAATTAGATTTAATTACAATTAATTATTTCTAATTATACTTAATTATTATTAATCATATATTAATTATAATTAATTAATTTCAATGGTAATTAATAATTATTATTCATAATTAATTATACTTAAATTTTTTAGTTTTAAAAAAGAAGAAACGTGCCTTGATATGCATGCCAACTCCACCGACGTCCCTTCGCGCAGGTATAATCCCTCCAAATATTAAAACTCCGAGAGCCCCTTCGGCGCTTGCAGCGCGACAAAACAACCACCTATACATGCTTTTATTAGCATGGTGGGTGGAAGTGCGTCGCGATGCTTGGGACGAAGCTGGTGATCCAAAAGCCCCATTTCGGCGTTTATGGCTTACCGGAAAATTGTCTATACACGCTTTTATTAGCGTGGTTGAATGGGATCCCGGTACGACACCTACAGCGAGGCGGGGTTACTTATAAGTACCCATGAGTAGGGGAAAGCCAATTGCATTTTCAAACAGGTCTCCTCAAAGACCCCATACACACCTTTATTGGTGTAGTGGGAATGAAGACTACGGCCGTGGTGTCTACGGACACCTACCATATACGCTTTTATTTGCGTGGTGGGAAGGCCCGGATTCCTGTAGTTTTCCCTAAACGGGAGAGACGCCGGGAGGCTGCTGAAATCTGCACTGACAGGGGACTATACTTGACTTGAACTGAATAAAGGACAGCAGGGGACTTCATTTGGACTTGAACTTGAACTCGATATCGAACAAACAACGACTAATTTGAATAGAAAATGAACCTAAATGAATTGAATTTCAACCTAAATGAACTGCAAAGGACTATGCTTGGACTTGAACTCAACAAGAATACAGAGAACTAGACTTAAATGTAATAAATACATAATGAAATTAAGATGTAAAATTTCAAATGACAACTCAAAGCATTCAAGTGAACAATCAATAAGGGGCCTAATTTGAATAGGAATGCAAATTTCTAATTAACATCAAATGTTGGTGTTATCACTTATATCATGAACAATAACACAACTTGCTTGTAAACAAAGGTTGACGAAAAGCAAGAAAGAGCAAATGACTCTTAAGCATCGCGAAGAAGGAAGGGATTTTAGATGTATACACTAATATCAAGTTCAAAGTGACATATAATCCTTCCACAGTCAATGCTAGTTGACATGCAAGCAAGCCCATTAACCCCTTTAAAGAAGGAGGAAGTCAATTCATAATGAACATAATAATTTGATGCATTCAATGAGTTCGGAGTGAATGAGGTCTATGCATAATCAATGTTATTCAACTCCAAGCAAGCTTGCTAACTTGACTGCAAACAACAATACTTCATGTAGCAAGCTTACAAATACATGTGGAAGTTCCTACAAGTCGCTGTAGAAGGCTCTTTATTTATACAACAATCCCCTGCAGATGAAAGAACTTAACATGCAATGAATGTAGCAAGTTGCAATGCTTGCGGTACATCGTATAAAGGCAGAGATTTCTACATTTGCAATGCATACAACATCCCTACAAGCAACACTAGAAGAGTTGCAATGAATACAACGACATTCCAACTATCAATGTCAACCCACTTGTGGAAGAATACAATAGTTCCTTGTGAACTACGACAACTGATGGAATTACTTGTGGATAATAATAGTAGACATATAATAAGTATGGTAAATCCTTTGTGGACTCAAGTACATATGTTCTCCACAAGCAAGGATATAAGGCTACAGTGAATGCAAATGCCTACTGGCGATGGCAAAAGAATTTTTGTTTACACAACGACACATCTACGGACCACTGTAGAGGACCATTGATGTATACAATACATTATCTACAAGTAAATACGAAAAGAGCCGCAATGAAAGCAAATACTTGTGGACAGATGCAGAGGGGCTTCAACAAATACAGTACCCCGCAACCAACAACAATACGCAAACTGATATACAAAATCCTTGAATAATATTGTTGGCAGTTGAAGTGTGGAGTTCACACGAGTCATGCAAGAAGACACAGTAGCCCCCATTACATCCATTTGCAAGCATTGACAGGAGTTTGTAATGAGCACATTAGCTTACTTGTAGTTAACAGTGATAGATAAGATATGAAAGCAATGATCTCTTTGCAACCGACATTAGGTGTCTAGAAGATGTAAGTGACAGTTGTCACAAGAATTGGAAGATATGCAAGCTCTTACAGGTCGTCATAGAATACCTCTCATACGCTCAGCATGCTAACCACAATCAAATGTAGAAGAGTCCTCACTCATATAGAACTCATGGGTGATGACGATTAATGTGCAGTGGATGTTAAATCATCCCTACAATCGATAACTACTCAACATTAGTCAAATATGTCAGCCTTCTACAAGCAAGGATAGAGGATCTGCAATGCATACAATTTCTCTACGAATACAGATGCGGCAGTAGCGGATGTACTAGAAAGACCAAAGATCACAACAAAATGTACAACGAATGTAGCAAATGCAAACATACCTACAGGCTGTCGTAGTAGTTGTAAGAGGCCCATTACATATTCAACATATTGACTATGGGCAAATACAAAAGCACTGCGACAGATGCAATCATGTACAATTAAGAGCAGGAGATTAGTTAGTGCACAACAATCTACTTGTAGAAAGTGACAAGTAGTGCACGACAGTCTACCTATATGAAATGGACAAATGACCGCACCATAACGTCACGCCACCGGATCCGTAACATCCCTATAAGCGGATAGAAGACGTGTACGAGCTTCCAAGTAAAGCATTAAAAAATAAATATAAAAAAATAAAAAAAATAAAAATATAAAAATATATATAAAAAAAGAGCTTTCAAGTAGAGCGTTGCATTCAAATGATGGTTGTCTGCTCAACTGATCAACGCCAAACATTCAAAAATGCCCCCATACGTGCACTACAATTTGTATACACAAACACAGAAATGCACGTGCAATCTTGCACCTGCATGAGCCCCGGCGAGCTTGTTATGGGTACATACGTGATGTCTAGGGATGTTGCGCGGGTCAATAAATGAACCACAGATCGAGCCTGATCCTTCTATATAGATAGATAGGAGTCGACACTGTCCGAATTATTAAACAGATATACGGTCAAGGTGTCGGCCGGAATATCTATTTTATACATTCATATTAGGCCTTCAAGGTCTATAACAAGATAAATCCATTAATAAAAGCATACAGTCGGCTTGAACCTGATACTTTGTCGACAACGAACAGAGTCGACAAGGTTCAACCAACAAAATACAATTGCCTATTAACACCCCGATGATGGCCATGTTGAATGCTAATGTCAACCAGAGGGGTTAATTCCAAATACTTTTAAATGCCTTTCAAATTCTCACAAAATTCCAAAAATTCAAAAAGCCCAAAATCTCAAATATATAAAATTGAAATTAACCGACAAAACACTTAAAGTAAAATTCATCCACCCTCCACAGTAGTTTGCCAAGGTGGACAAATTCGAAAATCTCACTTCAGCTCACAAAGAGTTAATGTCTAGTCGAGAATATCACTAAGATTTATTCTCAGATAGTCTCCTGCTAGCGGGGACGTGGCACGTGTTCTCTAACCTGCGATTTTGTTGCCAAATGGCACCTCAAGTAAACGGTTATGATCGGGGCCCTCTGAATGGTTTGCCGCCATATGACAAAACTAAATTACGGTTATGGCCAAAGCCCGTATGCTCCCAAATGGCATCAAATCGTTGAGATATGAATCAATAGGATATAACCGATAGGGCACAAAGCCTTCTGTCAGCTAAGGTGGATTCAAATTTGTCCCCTTAAACAAATACCCACCCCAGGTCTATAAGGTACACTTGGACGAAGCAACCTATGGCTGCCGACAAGGATCCTTCTGTCAGGTTGGGTCGACTACCTCCTCTAACTAAGTAGACCCGGGACCACGATGAACCGGGACGACGGAACCATGGGATCTTGAATCGGGTCCATCATCCATTCCCCCACCATCTTCTTTAAGTGCAAGATGGTAAAATTTCTAACTTTAAATACCAAATTTTCAATACCAATCCATGTTGCTACTATATGTCAGATACCACGTATTTCTATGTATCTGATTGACGACTAGCCTTAATCGAAAGTTCTCTCTCATTATCGAGAGGGGTAATTAACTATAGGGGCTTGCGTCTATAGGAAACCAGAACTCAGATCATAAAGTCCTCGCAAAATGAGGGTGAAATTTCTGGGTAATTTCTTATCTACAAACCCAATCTGCCTTCCCATAATTTACCCCAGAACTTAATTTGTTAAAACTCCCCGAAAAGCAATGGGGAGGCCGAGGCTGAATTTTCGGAGTCCACACCATGTAGTATATATGTTGAGTCTAAGTTAGCACTTAAATGAGACATAAAAGTAATTTGGTTGAATTCAGATGAGCTTGAAAATCAAAATTTAGTCCAGCCAATGAGGAGTATCTGATAAAACTTTTTAATTTTCTCTAGTTGGTGTGTACAAATTGAATTATAATGACCCTTTTGTACCATGATGACACTAATTAGTGTTACTCAACCTCATGTTGGGTTGTGTTCAATTTTTATATTTTGAGGTTTAGATTGAAAATGAATATTTCTATTTGTTTAATAAATTGGTCAAGTGTCGTTTGTTTCAAATGACTCTTTACATTATTAGGCCAAACCCGAACTCGGCCCTTTAACATGATTTGATACCCATAGTTAGCTTTTTTTAGTATATGTTGATTTAACAATTAAGAAGGTCAAGTTATAGCCATTTGAATTTTTTATGAAGTGAGGTTTACTTTTTATTGGTGAAAATTCAGGAAACCTTTTATGGTCATTTTGTTTTAATGTGTCTGAAAGTATGGGTTTCTATTTTTGAATTGGCTGCAAGTTTTTATTTATTACAATGTGGATGGAAGTGACCTCATATTTTTGGAACTCATTTTCATAAAGGTGAGGTAAATTTTAATCATGAGGGCTCCAAAATCACTTTTAATTTTTTTTGTTTGCTTAAGATAATAATAAAATACTAAAATGATATAAATTTTTGTGAGGATTAGGTAAATAAAGATCATTTAAGCTAATTGGGATTTTGGTAAAATAAATATGATAAATATTAGGCTACATAGAATAATTAGGATGATTAATTATGATATAATTGGTTAATTAGTCATTATTAATTAGATATTATATAAGGTAATTATTTATTTTAAATGTTAATGATTTAATTAATGGATTTATTTGTAATTGTTATACTAAATTAACTTAGTCAATAGAATTAGTGATTTAGTAGTTAAATAAGTCATTAATCAAGATTTGATATTTAATTATAAATTAATTATTGAAATAATAATTATATATTTGAAAATAATAAATTTAATTAATATTATTGATCGTGATAATGACATTTATGATTGAAATATTAATTTAGCCAGACTTTTTGTGAAACTCATTATAACATAAACAAAAATATGTCTTATAGTTCACATGTAGTGAATCATGCAAAAGAAACAAAATCTTTAAGCTCACTTGTAGAACTTTGCTGCAACCAGTTATATTAAATTACATTGAAACAAACTAATCTTTTATGTGACAAGCATCTCTTTCCACCTTGTAGACTAATCCTTAAAAATCTCTTCCTAATCCATTTCAAATATTTTCTTTCTTTCCCCCTTCTTCTCCAGTTACTGACAATCTCTTTATTGTGTTATCGTGCATCATTCTATTTTTTTATCCCAAATGACACTTACCAACCTAATCAAGATTCCTACCTCGTTAAGCAGTGTATCTTCGTGAATTGGTTTTATAATGTTGTCATAAGTATGGCTGTTCCTTTTAGATTCTGTTTGGGATAGCTTTTTGCATGGCTTGTTTTTTAGACTACTACAACACTTTCTTTTGGCTATTATTATTATTATTTTTAATTTATGTGTTGGGAATTTGCTTTTTATAATCAAAGCTACTAGAATGTTTGTAACTATAAAAAAAATATTTATAATGCTCATAGTAGCTTTCAAGAAAGTTGCTTTTCTCATAACAACTTTGCAATCACCTTGACAAATAGTTGTAGTAGCCTCAAAAAATCCCTTAGTTTAGTAGATGTCAAACAATGTTTCAGTATTTTGTGTGGATGTTATTGACTTAAGTGCAGTCATTCAATTTAACACAATGTGGAATTATTTGTATTCAATACAAAAACATCCATGTTGTATTGCTATCCCTTCGTAATTTTTATGCTTAAGTGTGTCATAAAACCTACACGTTTGGCTTTCCTTAAGGCATCATGTCATTTCTTGTATTTTCTTTTAAGCAGCTTATTTGATTTCCAGTGAAATGACTTTAACCTCCTTCATAGGCTGAGGATAGAGCTCATAGGCGTGGGCAAACTAATGCTGTCAACATCTATATCTTCTGTGCCAAGGTACGCATTATTTGTGCTGGATGAATGACAGTTTTATGTTTGTTATTGAGTTCAGTGCCTTGTAACTCCATTTTGTAAGTTATCCAAGGAATGGCAGCTTCCACGCCAGTCCACGCCAGTGATTCATGGGCTTTGTCAAGTTTGAGTGGGCAGTATTTGTGCTAGGTATTTTTAATTTAGATGGTATGGCCTAGCGCAATCTTACATATTACTTGAAATTTTCAGGGTACTTCTGATGAGTCACATTGGCTGAATTTGAACAAGAGTTTGTTTCGTGTTTCTTCCATGATGAACGGGAAATATGATTCTGTAAAGGAGATAGAGGTACCATCTCTATGATTTTGTGTGTGTATGTGTTATTCCCTCTGCTCTCTGCACTGTTTTTATTTGATTATGGCTCTTGATTTTGCTTATGCTTGATACCATGGTTATAAGTAGTCTGATCAACTGTTGCAACTATATGTTGCTATGAACTAGATCAATGAGCATTGGAATTGTCGGGAAGTGTGTTTAGCTAATTGATTCTTCATTTTCTATTGCATTGTGAGAGTTAGGTTGATGGAGTTATCCAGCTAGGTAATGCTGCAAGCATTGAAGAAGCAAATTGTGAAGCTAATTGTACCGATTCTTTAAACACTGAACATCAAGGTAAAGAGCTTTTCAAAGATCGCGCCAGGACAACGTAAAGCATGGATATAACATTTTTGGAGTTCTGATGGCAATGCTGTAAAATGTGTAGTTGAATCCATGGGAATGCATGTTTGCACTCCTGATGTCTGTAAAAGCTTCACCGCAGAGAAATCTAATGACAGAGAGGATAATATGCTCCAAGCTCTCAACCTAGAATTGGAGGTGAGAATTTTCTTCATTCTCGTTTGGTTTGTCTTCGAGGTATTTTTAGTGCTTTAGTTGGCAATAGCAGTAAGCTTTTTTATTGTAGATTCATCGATTATTAATTTGTCTAAACCATTCTTAGTTAAATGGTGCTAAAGATTCAGATTTTGGTCTCCCGTCCATTTTAAATGAAAGCCTTGAAGGTAATGATGCTGAACCTTCACATTCTTATCACTCTGACAAGACAGGCAGGCTTGGTAGGGGCAGCATGGAATTGAATTCAGTGGAGACAATGCCATATCAGGTATGCATTCTCCTTTTTGTTAGTTTAGAGTTTTGACGCCCATATGGAATACTTTAGTTTTAAAATTATTCAGATGGTGCAGGACGAGGGTAGGTGGTTCGGAAAAACAAATGCTGATGGTGATCCTTATGAGGTGGATGCCGGTGGTGAGATTCTCATTCAAAAAGAATCTCTTCGGTTTGAGGTAAATATAGCATATACGAATTGGTTGGTTAAAATGCTCTGCCTTCATTGAAAATTAAATAATTTGTGCAAATACTGTTTTTGCTTTTTCTTTTCTTTTCTTTTCTTTTCTTTTTTCAGCACATTTTGGTATTCTTAAGTTTCGTATTGCAATTCTCTCATCAACCGCTTTTTCAAATAAGGGTGTGGGATAACTTCTATAAGATGGTGGTGAGACCTACAATGCTTTATAGTGCAAAATGTTAGCCATCAAAAGAGAAGCATAATATTAAGTTATGTATTGCAGAGACGAGGATGCTCAGGTGGATGAGTAGCTTTACTCTTAGAGACAGGATACGAAATGAGCATATACGTGAAAAGGTTGGAGTAGCTCCAGTAGAAAATAAGATTAGAGAGAGACGCCTTAGATGGTTTGGTCACATAAAACAGTGGCCTTCCAATGACCCGGTTAGGAAAGTAGATGTGTTAGACTTGGCTTATGTTAAGCAAGGTAGAGGAAGACCTAAAAAGACTTGGTATTTATTAGATTTAAATGAGAATTTGACTCTTAACAGGACAATGGAGAAAAATGATTCATGTAGCCGACTCCACATAGTGATGAGGACATCCGGCTTTGGAAAGTTTACCAGAGACGGGGCTGACGATCTACGGCTATGATCGCACCGATTTATTTTTGAGTCATTTTATGTATTTGATTTATTTATGCACATTTTATGTTTCTACCCTCACTCGAGGGCCTAGTCATGTGTAAGCCCTAGGGCCATGTTGGTCTTTTACTTTCTTTCGTTGTATGAGGCTATTTATAAAGCACTTCTTATTCTTTTGAGGCTAATGAAGGTTATTACATGAAAATTTATGTACTTGTGCTTTTTTTGGGAGAGCTTGAGAGTTCTTGAAGATTGAAGTCCCTAGGTGAGGGTATCACAACACCCACCAACTGCAAGAAGCGTCCGGGTTCATGGTCGATCTTCGCCTTCCCCTTCCTCCCTTCTCTTCTCTCCTACAAACCGCCGGCCTACCCCCTCCTTCCCTTCCCCCAACCGTCGACATCCCTCCCCCACTTCCCCTTCTTGGTCAAACCACCCCCACACCCACAAGTCCGGCCAGCCTACTCTCTCCCTCCTTCAAACCGACGGCCATCGTTCCCCTCCACCCGGCCCTACACTCTCTTCACAAAGCCCAAGCCGCCGACCCCCCCCCCCCCCCCCCCCCCCGCTCCCCTTGCTCCTCCGCATTCATTAATTTCCTAAATTAGATCCCTCTTGGTTTGGAAAATTTTCAAATTTGAATTCAAAGGAATTTGAAATTCAAAACCTTTCCTAAATTAATAAAGTCTATTTTAGGAACCTCTCCAATCAATTCAAATCTAAAAATAAATTGGAATTAATTCCAATTTCAACATCTATTGTATTTAGACACATTCATTGAATGTGGACAACTTCCCCCCTCCCCTCTCTTGGCCGACCCCCTCCCTCTCTCTCTCCAATCCAATTAATTCCCATTAGCTCCCTCCCTCTTTGAGCCCCTTACCTCATCCTTAATTAAAGGAGCATCTTTCCTTCCCCTCTCCTATATGACATTCAAAATTCAAAATCCTAAAATCCCTCCTAAGCGAATCTGAAATAAAATTTCAGATTTTCATTAATAGCCTCCCCTTTCCCTTAGCCGCCGCCCCTTATCCCCTTTTCCCTCTCTTCTCCTTACTCTCCCTCAAATAATTCCCCTCCCACTTATTTACTCCCTAAACTAATTTCAGAGTTCCAATTCTCTGAAATTAATTTCAGATTTGTTTCACAAATATCTTCTCTACCACGAATCATCAAATCCGAAATCTCATGTCCTATTTTCTTTCTCCATTGTATAGCTGATCCTGAACAAGGCCACGGATTTATTTACAACGAGCAAGGTCACATCGACTTCCTCAAATCACCATTCTTCGACCTCAATTTGGAGATTGATCAAATTGTAGAAGAATACGCCAAGAGGATCGTCTTCATCCTCGCAGAAGCCATTGATGAACAGTTGACCTCTGTGCAGTGGCAGATTACTTCCAAACCCTGACGAAGTTGAACTCTTCCTCCGAATTTTATATCTTCCGAATTGTTCTCAATTGTGGTTATAATAGATTCATAACGGTTGTGTTAACTTCCTCCGCTAAGCCTGGTAATTTAGAGAGTTGAGTGAGAGAACTATTTTCATAGTGACTAATCTCATTGTTAACTTAGAAATTTATCATTGAAAATCTTCCATGTATGCTATGCTTGAGTAATTGATTGTTTTGTGATCTTAACTTCTAGTTGTGTGACTTGGCCTAAGCTAGTTTCACCCCTTTCTTGTTTTATTTCGTTGTTTAAATCACTACAAGTCTTTAGTTAATATTGCTCTCTAAATTAAGGCGTGCAAAATTCTTATTTAACATCACCTAGACATTTAAGTCCTGCATCACATAGTGGGATAAAGGCTTCATGTTTGTTGTTGTTGTTGGTGTGGGGTAGCTTCTCTTTGTTGCCAATCATAGTGCTATTAACAAAGTTCATGTCATTCTTTATGCATCATGTTCTATGTTTTTCTGTCTCCACTTGTTATTAAGTTGATAATTGTTGGTATGTCATTTGTTATTTGGATTTTACCCTAGTTGTTCAAGGGTAGCTTTATCATTTGGAAAGGTACATTATATTATTATTATTATTGGTTTGGTTCATGTAATTCATTTACTGTTGCATGATCTGGTCACTGAGATCGGCATATGGGAAGGTGCTGTAACCACAATAGATATTTGGATATAGTTGGAACCACATTTAGGAATGCTAATGGGAATAACCGTAAGCTCAACATCAATTTTGCTGGGATTGGTAAAGTTTTGACTTTGATGGATTGTTTAGTCCATAATCTTCCCATTCGATTTGGGCACAACTCTCGCATATCACGTAGAAATATTTATGATTCATCATATTTAAGTTTATTCTTCCGTTGCGCGTGGTATCTTTGTTGAGAAAATATCATATCCATATTTTAGAAACAAGATTACCATCATTACATGAAAATTGTGTAGATGATGCGTTGAATGTGAATCTCAAAAGAGATGGAAAGAGAGAAGATCTAATATATTGGTTGATGGTTCATATTGTAAGATTGATTTTGATACAGAAAAACTTTGATGAATATTATAATATATTGGGATTTTCAACCGAGGAATATCTTCCCACCCACACCATTAAAGAAGTGCATAGGGACCTGCTTGTGGTCAATTTAAAAAAGACAAAAAAAAAATGCTAAAAAAGTCAAAATGATTTTTGTTGTGCGTTGAAAGGCAACATGATTTTTCAATCGGCCCATGCAGTATAGGCCTTCCACCATGCCAAGAAAAGTGGAAATCTCTTCCTCCATACTAAGACAGGCATGTCTCACCTGCAAGTATTAGCAGAAAAATAAAAGCATAATGATGCTACAAGCCTCCAATACAGGGGTGCCTCCCCATCACATCAAAAAAACGCTTGCATGGTCTGTAATTGATGGCATCTACTTAACAGAGAAGCAAGATGGGAATCTTTGCAATCTTTGTTGAGAGTATCGAGGCTAAAAAAAGAGAGAAAATATAAAAAGTGGCAACCAAAAATTATTTTTGGTGATCACATCAAGAAGCCTTGTACGACAAAATTTTTGTTGAAGGTCTGCCTCTCCCTTGGAATTCTAATTTTTGAAAATTCAAAATTTATTTATTTATTTTTTTTATGAATCCTTTACCTTTTATAAGAGCGAATATTTTCCGCTTCCCCACACAATATGGGACTAAACTTGATTCTCTACAAGCCATCAAGTTGCTGAAGGAGCCAAAGAAGGAACAGTAAGGTGGATATTGAATTAATTCTAATCCATGTTGAAAACTTTACAACAACAACAACATCATGCCTTTATCCCACTACGTGGGTTCGGCTACATGAATTCTTTTTCTTCATTGTATCTTGTTAAGAGTCAAATTCTCATCTAAATCTAATAAAGAAAGGTCATTTCGAATATTTTTTAACCAAATCTTTTTAGGTCTACCTCTACCTTTCTTAACATAAGTCAAATCTAATACATCTACTTTCCTAACCGGGTCATCGGACGGCCATCATTTTATGTGACCAAACCATCTAAGGCGACTCTATCTAATCTTATCTTCCACTAGAGCTACTCCGATCATTTCACATATATGAGTAAAGCCACTCATCCACCTGAGCATCCTGATGTAGACAACTTGAAAACAAAAACCAAGAGAGGAGAAATATTACGAAAAAAAAATGAACAAGACTCACCTTCCAACTTAAAACCACAATTGGAGAACAAAATAGACTAGAGAATAAGACTTTCACTTCAACTTAGACAAAAGAAAGTTAGCAAAGAACAAATTTAAAATAAAACAACGCTATCCTCAGAACATCCGTCAAACGGACTCCTCACATGCATCGGGTGTAGGAAATTAAAATGAAAAATGCTTAGCTTGCAAACCAGGGGTCCACCAAGGCAAAGGGCCAACGTTCTACCAAACTCCTCCAGCAAATGTCTCCAAAACAGCCCACAAATGTCACCTCAAAACAGCCACCACTTCTCCACTAAAACAGCCACGATTCACCACAAAAAATAGCCACAACTTTCACCAATAGGAACCAGAAGAAGGATACAGATGGAGTGGAACTTGCGTAGAGAAGAAGGGGTTAGAAGCCGAGAAGAAAGAGGAGAAGCTCGCAAGCTTTCCTAGAGGAGAAAGAAGATGGAACAAGCTCTCAAGCTCTTCCAAGAAGAAAACCCTCAGGTTTAGTGGCTTTGCCAAACAATTTTCAACAACCCCCCTCCTCACAAAACATCTCAAATATATAGCCAATAGAGAGGAAACCCAACAGCCACCTCACCTACAACCAAAGCCAATCAGCATTGGGGAAATGAAAGGCCAACAACCACATTAAGAAGCAAAGAAAAACAGCACAGGAACCCACAACACAAGCCACGGATCACCCAGCCAGGGGAGCAACCCGAGAAGCAGCACAGGGAAAACAGCAAGGCAACCACGGGAACCCAGCCAGCAGCCACGGGAAGCCCACCCAGGAGAGGAACCGAGGAGGCAAACACAGGAAACAAGAGCATGAAACCATGGGAAACCAGCCAGCATAGGAACCCGAAAAGCCCACACAAAAAAATGGAAAAGCAGCCACATTAACTCCCCAAGAAGAAACCAATGAGGCACACAAGTTTCACTCCCCTAAACCTTTTGGAATTAAATACATACCTTTATGTATTAATGAGTCTCCATCAATAATGAGCTACAACCCCAAGTAGGACAACTTAAGCAAGCTCCAACCCAAACAACCCAAGCTAAACCGAAAATAGCAGCAGCCCAAAGAACCCCAAAGCTGGCACACCCAAGGTCAAGCAAGCCAAGCAAATCCTACGCATTGATCAGGGATGCTTTCCATCATTGGATAGCTAAAAACATAAAACAAAAATAGAAAACACAAATATAATAGTTCATATTACATCAAAACAGATTTTAAGAAAACTAGATGCATCAATTCCCCCAGGTGGGAGAAGCTCATCTCCTGGTGAGAATGATTCACCAACTCGTTTATAAAGCTCCAAATTGCGATTCTTTAGCTCAGTATCATCGATCCAAGTACAGTCCGTTAAGGGCCGTTTGCTCCATTTGACCAAAAATCTTTTGTGCTCACCATGTCTTGTTTTAGTGATTTTTACATCAACAACATCCTCAATCAGGTCTTCTTTGTTTGAAACAGAGGTGGAAAGTGGTAAAGTTTCCACATCCACAGAATCTCCTGAATTTCCTTCATACAAAGAGAGATCAGAAACATTAAATATAGGTGAAATGCTAACAGTAATAGGTAAGTCTAAGAGATAGGCATTTGTGCCCAATTTTTGTAGAATTCGAAAAGGCCCGAATTTCTTTCTGCTCAGTTTACCAAAAGTACCAACAGGAAATCGTTGGCGACGAAAGTAAGCCATCACCATATCACCTTCTTTAAACACAACTTCTCTCCGTTGTTTATCTGCAGCAGCTTTGTATTTGACATTAGCTATACGGAGTTTTTCAAGAACTTGCTGTTGGACCGTTTTGATGTGATCAAAAGTTTCTAAAGCTTCAGCACTTATTTTGTTAGGTAAAGACAAACCATGAAAACCCCTTACCTCACTAATATTTTTAGGAACAGGCCAGCTTTGAATTGCCTCAATCTTTATAGGATCAACTTTGATTCCTTTAGCAGACACAATAAAACCCAGAAATGTCAAACTAGAAGTCATAAAAGAGCACTTCTTTAAATTGATATACAATTTTTGTTCCCTCAAAGTTTCCAAAATTTGTTTCACATGAAAAAGATGTTCGGATAGATGAATGCTATAAATCAGAATATCATCAAAGTAGACTACCACAAATTTTCCAATAAACGGACGCAAAACATGATTCATTGTTCACATAAAAGTACTTGGAGCATTGGACAAACCATAAGGCATAACAAGCCATTCATACAAGCCTTCTTTTGTTTTAAAAGCAGTTTTCCATTCATCCCCAGGTCTAATTCTTATCTGATGGTATCCACTTCTTAAATTAATTTTAGAAAAAATTGTAGCACCACTTAGCATATCTAACATGTCATCCAACATAGGAATTGGAAACCTATATTTGATGGTTATTTTATTTATGGCACGACTATCCACACACATCCTCCAGGTTCCATCCTTTTTGGGAGTAAGTAAAGCAGGCACAACACAAGGACTTAAACTCTCCTTTATCAGACCTTTTTTTAACAGTTCAGACACTTGAGTAGAAAGCTCTTTATGTTCATTTGGACTCATCCTGTAATGTGAAAGGTTAGGCAATATAGCTCCAGGAATTAAATCGATATGATGTTGAATATTTCTCATCGGGGGTAAACCAGTTGGTAACTCATCAGGTGTTATATCAGAAAACTCATTCAATAACGGTTGTATTGCTTCAGGAATTTCAAGAGTTGGTTCAGATTCTTTTCCAAGCACTAGATATGCCACTTCAGATTGGGCTAACTCATTTGCATTTAAAAGCAACTCAGGAGTGGATGATTTTGCAGTTTTCTCTTTTAATGGGTCAGAAATATACCTTTGTGGAAAAAGAGTGAACTCTTTATTATCTTGAATTAAGGTATAAGTATTTTTCTCACAATTATGAATGGTTTTATGATCATACTGCCAGGGACGACCCAAAAGAATATGACAAACCTCGAGGGGCACAACATCACAAACAATTTGATCCTTATAGGCACCTCGAATGGATAAATTCACAATGCATTGTTTGGTTATAGGAACCTCACCCCCCTCTTTAAACCAAGATATTTTATATGATTTGCCAAGAGATTTTGTTTTTAGTTTCAATCTTTCTACCATATGTTGTGACACAAAATTTCCTGAACTCCCACTATCAATCATTAAGGTGCAAATTTTTCCCTCAACAGTACAAGTAGTCCTAAAAATGTTTCTTCTAAGCCACTTATCCCCTTATCAATTTGAGCAGTTAAAACTTGTCGGATGACTAACAATGGTTCCCCTTCATCACCTTCCAAATCAAAATTTTCCATATCCACATCATTTGCAGGGTCAGGATCACTCTCTTCCTCTTCCTCTAATTCTTCCTCATTTTCTATGAAATTATTTCGTGGAGGGTTATTTTTTCTGCAGGTAGCTGACAAATGACCATAAAGACCACACTTGTAACAAGGTCCAATTAGCTTAGGTTGATCAGAAGGTTTAGTTCCCATTACCCCTTTACCCTTGTCCAAGTTTTGACTTTCATAAGTTTTCATTTTTATTCCAGTTGTTCCTCCAGAGGTTTGTGGAGATTGTGTTTTACCTTTTCCAAGTTGTTGTCGTTTGTAAGTTTCAGTGATTTTGTTATTTCCCCGTTGATGTTGTTTTTCAATTTTCAAAGCCATACGATAAGCTTCATCTAACTTGATAACATGATGCAAATTATGTTGGTCCTGAATTGTCCATTTTAACCCATTAAGATATCGTGTAACCGTTTTCTCCTCCGATTCATCTAAGTCATTTCTAGATTGCAATTTATAAAAGTTTTCAGTGTATTCTTCCACATTTTGGTTACCTTGACGCAGATTATTAAATTCTTGGAAGAGTGTTCTTGCATGATCAGAAGGCAGAAATTTTCCTTTCATTTTTTCTTTCATCCTGTCCAATTTTGAATTTTTTTCTTTTGCTCGTCTCACTCTATTGTTTTGTAAGTTTTTCCACCACGTTAATGCGTGTCCAGTAAGTTTTAGACTTGCAAATTTGACTTTTCGATTATCCGGAATTTCTTTCCATTCAAAGAATTGGTCCATTTTCTCTACCCATTCTATGAATTGATCGGGTTGTAATTTTCCTTCAAAATTATGAACATCAATTTTAATGCCGTTGTCCCAATTTCTTTGTTGCCTATTTTGATGTCTAGGACCCTCATCTTCACTTTCGGATGATTGAACAATAGGATTTGCATTAGCATTGTTCACATTCAAATTTGCCATAACATTAGCCATGTTAGTGATTTGTTCTTGTAAGTTTGCCAATTGAGTCATCATTTGTTGTTGCCAATCTCCCCCTTGATTATTTTGATTAGCCATAACTTTTAAGATGAAAAGACAACTCACACACTACCCTAGGATATACCAACCTAGGGCTCTGATACCAAAACTGATGCAGACAACTTGAAAACAAAAACCAAGAGAGGAGAAATATTACGAAAAAAAAAGAACAAGACTCACCTTCCAACTTAAAACCACAATTGGAGAATAAAATAGACTAGAGAATAAGACTTTCACTTCAACTTAGAAAGAAAACCGACGTCCAACAAACCTTAGACAAAAGAAAGTTAGCAAAGAACAAATTTAAAATAAAACAACGCTATCCTCAGAACATCCGTCAAACGGACTCCTCACATGCATCGGGTGTAGGAAATTAAAATGAAAAATGCTTAGCTTGCAAACCAGGGGTCCACCAAGGCAAAGGGCCAACGTTCTACCAAACTCCTCCAGCAAATGTCTCCAAAACAGCCCACAAATGTCACCTCAAAACAGCCACCACTTCTCCACTAAAACAGCCACGATTCACCACAAAAAATAGCCACAACTTTCACCAATCGGAACCAGAAGAAGGATACAGATGGAGTGGAACTTGCGTAGAGAAGAAGGGGTTAGAAGCCGAGAAGAAAGAGGAGAAGCTCGCAAGCTTTCCTAGAGGAGAAAGAAGATGGAACAAGCTCTCAAGCTCTTCCAAGAAGAAAACCCTTAGGTTTAGTGGCTTTGCCAAACAATTTTCAACAACCCCCCTCCTCACAAAACATCTCAAATATATAGCCAATAGAGAGGAAACCCAACAGCCACCTCACCTACAACCAAAGCCAATCAGCATTGGGGAAATGAAAGGCCAACAGCCACATTAAGAAGCAAAGAAAAACAGCACAGGAACCCACAACACAAGCCACGGATCACCCAGCCAGGGGAGCAACCCGAGAAGCAGCACAGGGAAAACAGCAAGGCAACCACGGGAACCCAGCCAGCAGCCACGGGAAGCCCACCCAGGAGAGGAACCGAGGAGGCAAACACAGGAAACAAGAGCAGGAAACCATGGGAAACCAGCCAGCATAGGAACCCGAAAAGCCCACACAGAAAAATGGAAAAGCAGCCACATTAACTCCCCAAGAAGAAACCAATGAGGCACACAAGTTCCACTCCCCTAAACCTTTTGGAATTAAATACATACCTTTATGTATTAATGAGTCTCCATCAATAATGAGCTACAACCCCAAGTAGGACAACTTAAGCAAGCTCCAACCCAAACAGCCCAAGCCAAACCGAAAACAGCAGCAGCCCAAAGAACCCCAAAGCCGGCACACCCAAGGTCAAGCAAGCCAAGCAAATCCTACGCATTGATCACAGGATGCTTTCCATCATTGGATAGCTAAAAACATAAAATAAAAATAGAAAACACAAATATAATAGTTCATATTACATCAAAACATATTTTAAGAAAACTAGATGCATCACATCCTCATCTCTACAACACTTAACTTAATATTATGCTTCTTTTTTAATGGCCAACATTCTGCACCATAAAGCATTGCAGGTCTCACTACCATCTTATAGAATTTTTTCTTAAGTTTGAGAGGGACTTTTCTATCACACAACAAGCCCGATGCATTCCTCCACTTCAACCATCCAACTTGAATTCTACTAAAAATATCCCCATCTATTTCACCATCACTCTAAACAATAGACCCAAGATATCTAAAATTAGTGCTCTTATTAATGACTTGATCGCCCAAAGTCACAATCCCCACACTAGATCTATTATTACTAAAATTACACTCCATATATTTAGTTTTAGACCTACTCAAACGAAAGCCTTTAGACTCTAAGGTTGAGCTCCATAATTCAAGTTTACCTTCAACTCACTCTCTAGTCTTTGTGGGCTCCAAAAATTCGCGCCCCGGCCTCTCCACGGACCCCTTTCTTTCTTTCATTGGGTCATCAGGAGAGTTTTAACACGTAAGTTCCGAGGTAGATTTTCATAAGGCAGGTTGGGTTTTGAATAAGACATTACGTAGGGATTTCACCCTCATTTTGCAAGGACTTTATGATCTGAGTTCAGGTTTCCTATAGGCGCAAGCCCCTATAATTAATTAGCCCTCTTGATAGCGAGAGAAAACTTTCGGTTAAGGCTAGTCGTTAAATAAATATGTAGTATCCGGTGTATAGTACTAGCATAATTTTGGTATTTAAAATTTAACATTTAAAATTAAAAATTTAATGCCTTGCACTTAAAGCGAATGATGGGGGGAATGATAATGAACCCAATCAAGATCCCATGTTTCATCATCTCGGATCGTTATAGTCCATAGTTTTACTTAATCGAAAGAGGTAGTCAACCCAGCCTGACAGAAGGATCCTTGTCGGCAGCCATGGGTTGCTTCGTCCAAGGGTACCTTGTAGACCTGGGGTGAATATTTATTTAAAGGGGCAATTTTGAATCTACTTTAGTTGACAGAGGGCTTTATGCCATATCAATTATATCTTATTGATTCATTTCTCAAGGATTTGACGCCATTGGGGAGAATACGGGTTCTGACATAACCGTAATATAATGTGCATGTTGACGGAAAACCACCGAATTAGAGGGTCCCGGTCATAACCATTTACCTGTGGTGCCATTTAGCGGTGAAACTATTGGTGTGGTGCCATAAGCCCACCTTCTCTCTTCAAATTCATTACCCCTTCGATCATATTCAACCCCTCTCCTTTTCAATTCGGCATATCTTGGATCATAATCAAGTTCTCGCCTTTCAAATTCAGCCCCTCTTTCAAATTCAACATCCCTCCACTTATGCCCAACCCCCTCACGTCTCTCCACATACCTTCTACCAGACTCCTCCCTGGGAATAGGCCCTAGGGAGGCATTTTTTCTACTCCTTCCGAAATATCCACCTCCTGATCCTCCATTCGTCTGATTGGCTTAGGGTTTTCTCCACCTCCCTTGCTGTCGGTGATTTCTCTCACCTTCGATGATATTTTTTTGGTTTGGCCCTCTGATGTAGGCAAAACTTGCCTAATGGTGTTCCCATGCTGATTTTTAATTCCAAATATCTATTTGATAGTTTTCTTTGGATATTTGGACATTTATTTGTGGACTATTTTTTCTTTTATTTGGCCTGGCCCATTTGTCCTTGGTTGTTTGGTGTTTTGAGTTCTCAGCTGAAGGTTTTTTTTGGTTGGCCGTGCCTCTCCTTGGTAGTTGTTGGGTTCCTGGCTGTTCGGTTCTTGGGGTTGGCTGTTGGGCTGGTCCGTTCGGTTCTTGGGCTGGCCGTTCCTTTTTCCTGGGTTTTTTCCTCTGTTTGGTTGGCTGATTTAGGCGGTTGTTCTCTCTGTTTGGTTGGCTGATTTGGGCGGCTATTTTAAGTGATTGTTTGGATTTCTTTTCCCTATTTAAAGGGGGTTGTTTGCTGCTGTTTAAGATGGTTTTGGAAATGAATTTTTGGAGCATGAAACCTGCGGGTTTGGAATAGCTTGCGAGCTATTGTCTTCTACCTCCTTCTCTTCTTATATTCGTCTCGTTCTCCTATCTTTTTCTTCTATCCATGGTTATCACTCCACATGTATTTGTCTTCTTCTCAAAAAAAATTTAAGCTTTAAGGGTGTAGTCGTGTCAATGTGTCAAGTCTACATTTATCTATAAAAAGTGTCTTTAATTTATAATCTTAGTGTCTTTGTTTATCTATGTTCTAAGAAAGAAAGTCTTTTAGTTATTTTGCAATTTTCTGATTGCATCATTTTGGTATCAGAGACTAGGTTGTCGTGTGTCTTCCTTTTTTATAAAAAAAAAACAAAAACAAAAACTGAAAAAGAAAGTCAAAACAGTCATCGTGCTGAAGTTCCAATTTAAGAGGAAGATCTATCATCGGAAATGCCGCATCTTCAAAGTTTTGAGACGATCTCATCAGGAGATGAGATTCTTCCGCAAAGGGAGAATTGATGTAGGCAAAACTTGCCTAATGGTGTTCCCATGTTGATTTTTAATTCCAAATATCTGTTTGATAGTTTTCTTTGGATATTTGGGCATTTATTTGTGGGCTATTTTTTCTTTTATTGGGCCTAGCCCATTTGTCCTTGGCTGTTTGGTGTTTGGAGTTCTTAGCTGAAAGTTTTTTTTGGCTGGCCGTGCCTCTCCTTGGTAGTTGTTGGGTTCCTGGCTGTTCGGTTCTTGGGGCTGGTTGTTGGGTTACTTGTCTGTTCGGTTCTTGGGCTGGCGGTTCCTTTTTCCTGGGTTTTTTCCCTCTGTTTGGTTGGCTGATTTGGGCGGCTGTTCCCTCTATTTGGTTGGTTGATTTTGGTGGTTGTTTTAAGTGATTGTTTGGATTCCTTTTCCCTATTTAAAGGGGGTTGTTTGCTGCTGTTTAAGATGGTTTTGGAAATGAATTTTTGGAACATGAAACATGCGAGTTTGGAATAGCTTGCGAGCTATTGTCTTCTACCTCCTCTTCTTATATTCGTCTCGTTCTCCTATCTTTTTCTTCCATCCATGATTACCACTCCACATGTATCTGTCTTCTTCTCAAAAATTTTGTAAGCTTTAAGGGTGTAGTCGTGTCAATGCGTCAAGTCTACATTTATCTATAAAATGTGTCTTTAATTTACTATCTTAGTGTCTTTGTTTATCTATGTTGTAAGAAAGGAAGTCTTTTAGTTAAGCCCTTTCTTCAACATCTTCCCTAGGATGGAAAAGTTCCAATAGATTTTATCATGGATGACTGAAATATCTTTCTTTAAATCTAAAATTTGAGTTTGTATATCTGAAATTTTCGATTTCATTTGTCCAATCCCCCATTCCAATACTTCAACCTTTCTTCCCCCCATATGTCCCCGGCTCTTTATTAGGCTCAAGAATTCGGATTTCCCCCCTAAAAATAGCAAAAACCTCAGTCCAAAGTAGAGAAATCTGCTGCAAGAATTCTCCAAAACAGCCCAAAAACAACTCGGAAACCACTCTGATACCAATTTGATAGGAAACACTTGAAGATCTCAAGAATTCTCAAGAATTTCCTAGCAATCTTTGAAAAACAGCAAAAATTCTCCACAAAAAACCACACAAAACCAGGAAAACAGTAGATAATTTGTATTATTTGATGAAATGGAAACGGAAAATACCAGGATACAATTGATCCTCTATTCGAGAGGAGGATCTAACTCTTCCAAATCTCTAGACGCCGCTAGAGCCCAAAAACCTAAGAGATCTCAAATTTCAGCCAAATTCAAGATGTCCTAACCCTAGCAAAACATACTACTTAATACATAAAATTCAAAAGGAAATCTGTGAATAGCCCCTACTTTGAAATTTCCCTCGAACTCCCTAAAAAATCCTTCCTAAACAGCTCTGTTGGCTCTTGCGGTTTGAGCGGCAGGACATGAGAGGCGGAATTCTTCCGCCTTTGTCTCCGTGAGCCAGTCCTGTATGGACCGGCTGGACCGGTCTAACACTTTAACAACCTCACCTTACCATATTGCATTCAACCATGCTCGCACAGGGGTTCACACACATGTTCGAACATTCATGCCTAAGGACTGATCTTTCCATTGGAATTAATTTATGCATCATTTTATTTAATAAAAAAAACTTTACAATATCTCTTGGGAAAGCAACTAATTGATCTTTTTGTTTCTCATGTATGTGTATGCAACTGCAATATTATAGGCCACTGTGACATCAATATAGCTTTTTTCGCATATTTCTGTATTCTATTCTATATGCACTATGATTTCCCGCACAGCCTATTGTATGTAAACTTATATTTTCAATAGAGTCATTACTAATAATTATCCTCTTTTTTTCTCATGTACATGTTATATTAGTTTGACCTTCTGTTCTAAAAATTGATTTGTCAGACTATATTTTAATCTAATTTAGCAACGTAATCATTAACCATAGTTAGAATATATGTGCCTATAATTAATTTAATTGCAATGACTTTATCACTAAATATATTCACCTCAACAATTTTGTTTTGCGACTCTCTACTTACTACCATCCCCACCCTATTCATTTCTAACACTTAGCCTATTCACCTTTACCACTTTATTTTACAACTCTATTCACTGTTGCCCAACAATAATCTTATTGTTAATTGTCCCAAGTCACAATAGCTTATAACAATCTTTAATGCTTTTGAATTTTTGTTATCTTTCATTGAATTTCCTACAAACATTGTAATTTTTATTGTTCTTTTAATTGTTAAGTACACTTCTCTAGTCTTCCCATGCAAAGATTTCAACTTCCATGCGACAAATTTAATCTTATTGTACACTAGTCAACCTTGAACATTTTTCACTAGGATTGGGCTGTATGTCATTTATGACTAAGGTAGATTATCTTTTTCTGGCAATGGAACCACATTATCCTCATGACGACCTTAAATCCTCCTATCCTTATGGAGTTCTGCTTGAGGAGTTGAGCTGTGAGGTAGATGGTGCGTTGATGTTGATGTTTACCTTGTCTATTAAATTTAATGCACCTTCTGTGTGGCAGTGATGTAAGGTAATGTAGTAAAGGCAGTAGATATCTGTTTGACATCTTCTGTACTTGTGTTTTTCATCACTCATAACATTTCTTAAGCTCTTGAAGTAATCTAATTATCTTCACATTTTCTTTGCAGGTCAGTCATTATACAGGGAGGATTCACTTGTATCTCTGCGTGCCTGGAAAGGACGTAAGGCCAAGGCCGATTTTTGTGAATTTCCGGCAAGAGGAATTGGACTCCATTGTGCTTTCTCTTGTTGAATTACAGCGGGAAGCTGCATCTCAGCTAGTGAAGGAAAATCCGGCATATTGTAATATCTTTAGGACTTTTATCAAAGAGTGGAGTAATTTAAGACCTATTGAACGTCATAAGCTCCTTGGGAAACCTTTGCAGCTCCCTCTGAGCCTTGAGTTGTGCTATTTGAAGGAAACTGTCAACCATGGGCTTAATGTATGTAAATCCTGGGCCATAGCGCAATTATTATTGTTGATGTGTTTTTGAAAGGCCGTCATATTTAAGATATAAGCTGAGATAGATGACATAGAAAGTCTTCTTAACTTGATGTTAACCTCCCAGATATTTTGTTGTAATAGTTCTGAACACATGATAACTGTGGCATTTTATTGTAAGAAAACACAAATAAGAGATTAATTGCTTTTAAATGCCTTGATTATATGATTGGTCCATTGAAGCTGTAATGCTTGGAATGTATTTAGAACTGCAAAATATGGATACTTGAGCATTAGAAGTCTCATTTCCAATATTTTAATGAAAATTTATCTGTTGTGTATTTAGATTTATACT
The DNA here is from genome assembly GCA_019925795.1 of Dendrobium chrysotoxum. Classification (NCBI taxonomy): domain Eukaryota; kingdom Viridiplantae; phylum Streptophyta; class Magnoliopsida; order Asparagales; family Orchidaceae; genus Dendrobium; species Dendrobium chrysotoxum. The sequence continues at coordinate 55,477,610 of CM034303.1, forward strand.
CGCTTTTGTTTTTTAATAAACTTGGCCATACCTAATTTACAGCCTTTCTGCTTGCATTGCAGGGATTGCTGAAAGGTGGGAGCAAACGACGAGTTACTCCATTAAGTGAGATAGGCTGCCATCTTCCAGAAAATGCTGTGTGGAAGAAAGTTGTTCTTTACAGTGGCTCTGCTAAAGAGAAAGAGTATACTCAGGCTTGGTCAGTCAGTGGCGAACCGCTCTGCAAGCTCTGCCATGCAATTTGCAAGTACTGATTTATTTTTCGAGACTTTGTAAATCTGAATATCTAGTGTGTCATGATCTATTCCTATTTGGGCTAAAATATTTTCATGGTCTCTGAAAATCTAGTGTGTCATGATCACATCCACGTTTTTCAATGTTGACTTGTCTACAGTGGAAAGCTCTCAACAGCTCCGGAATTTTTTGAGGACTTATTCTGTAATTTGTGTTGCTTTCAAGAATATCGTGTCAGAACTAGCCAAAAAGCCCTCCGCGAGGTAAATGGGCAGTCAATTCTTTGCTAGGATATCTTAAAAGAAATTATCGGTTGTTATATTTTTCCATTGGTGTATTTAATCTAAAATAAACATAAGTGAATTACTTCTGAAAGCTAACAGTAACCTCACAGGCACTCTTTCAAATAGAACATGGTGTTTGTACCATGTGCAAACTCGACTGTCACAAGCTTGTGACAAACATAAGGCCTTTACCCATTGCAGCACGGAGGAATCATGTTGAGAATATAGCTCCGGAATTGGCGAAGAAAAAGAAATTGTGAGTGTCATTTATCATTAACTAACTATTTTTGCTGTTTTTGTACTGTTTGGTGCTTTAATGATTTTTTGAGCTAGAAATATCCTTATTATGACTAGGAGGATTGACGCCAGTCTGGTGATTGCTTAAAACATTGTACATATTTGCTTCTCATGTAAATTTAGTGTGACTGTTAGACCGGCCCAAGAGGTGCCGGTCTGGCTGGTCCAGGAGGGACTGGCCTATGTCTTTACCAGGCGGAAGCCTGGTTCTGCCGAGGCCTAGTCCTCCCCTTTGGGGTGGGGTCCACGCATTAGGGAAGAGAGAGAGAGAGAGAGAGAGAGAGAGAGAGGGTGGGGTGAGCACGAAATTTGAATTGGAGGGTCTGTTTGGACTTTTTATTTTGTATTGTTTGCTTTTAATAGTTTTTTTCATCCTAGGGTTAGGGTTATGCATGTTTTGGATGAATTTGTATTTCTCTTAAGGGTTTGCTTTGGCTCTAGCCGCCGGCTAGGGATTAGGAGAGCTGGATCTTTCTCTTGAATTGAAGATATATTGTATATTTTTGTTTTCTCCCATATTTCAACAATTATCAAGTTTTCCTAGTGTTTTGCCACCCAATTCCCCTCAAATTTTGTTTTATATCGCCTAAATTCCAAATTTCAGCCATGAATTGTTCAATTTCTGCAACTATTTACTATCAAAATGGTATCAAAGCACTTTCTTGGGCTGAAAAATAAGTTATCTTTGTTGTTTTTTGTGATTGGAGCCTAGATCCAATTAATGGCAACAAAGAAGATGTAGGCATTGGAGGGCGAGATAGAACAACTCAAAGCGAGATGGAACAACTCAAAGCCGAAGTAAAGGAAGGAATATTTTTTCATCAATCGAAAGCATCACCGGCGATTCCTACGGTAGAACCACGGCGAAAGGAGATTCAAGAGGATGGCGATGAATTGGAGAGTGTTTTTTATCAAGGGCCGCTACGTGGGGCCCCGTTGGTGGGAGAATCGGGGTATTCCGAAGGGAGGACAGCAAGGAGGAGGGAAGTTGACCCCTTTGGGAGACTACTCGGGCATGGGGAGATGCGGAATGGAGAAGGGCATGGTTAGGGGGAGCCTTAGGGTCAAAATCAACTAAGGAAGGAAGGAAGGGAATCACACCACCACTACACCGGAGGAACTAATGGAGGAAGAAACCATTAGGGTATTGATGCGAGAGCAAGGAAGCTAAAGATGCCGGTCTTTGAAGGGGAGATTGCTCAGGATTGGGTGTACCGGGTGGAATGTTACTTTGCCATCAACGAGTTAACTGAAGGGAAAAAATTCATGGTGGCGAGACTATGTTTGGAAGGAAAAGTCCTAGCCTAGTTCCAATGGAGGGAGGCTAGGTATCCAATCTACTCATAGGAGAATTTAAGAAGTGTTTGTTGGAATGTTTCCGAGCCATTCGGGAAGGAGACCTCCATGAGCAGTTCTATTCCCTAACTCAGGAGGGGAAAGTTATGGAGTGCTGGGAGAAGTTTGAGCTGCTGTCGGGGAGATTGAGGGGAATATCTGAGGAAGGATTTGAGGAGAATTTCATGGAGGGGCTTAGGGAGATCATACGGGCAGAACTTAGGGCACTGAGGCCTAGGGGGCTGAGGGAGACGATGGAGTTAGCTTAGAGGGTGGAGGAAAAATATAAGAGGGAAAAGGCCAACAGAAACAATATCACGGGAGGGGCCTATTGGAGTACCCCTACAACTCTAGCACCCAGAACCGATACAGTATCCTTCTAGAAAGAAGTTCTTAGGGAGAAGAGTGGTGGAGTTCGTCCGAGGGCCAACTTCAAGCGACTCATAAAAGCGGAGGTGCGGGATAAACGGGCAAAGGGGTTATGTTTCAGATGTGATGAGAAGTACATGCCGGGGCATAGGTGTAAGGATCGAACTCTTTAGGTTCTCACTGTCTGTGATGACGAGGAAGCTGAGGAGGGAGGTGGGAGTGAGGCATAAGCAGAGGAGCAAAAGTTGCATTTAGATATGGTTGAGGTCTTCTTGAACTCAGTGGTGAGATTTACTCCGAATCATACTATGAACGTGAGAGAAAAAGTAATAGACAAAGAGGAAGTGGTGCTGATAGATAGTGGGGCTACACATAATTTCATCTCCAACTAGGTCGTAGACCAATTGGGGCTAAAACTGGTGGACACAAGATGCTATGGGGTGATGATGGGAACTAGGAAGATGGCGATAGGTAGAGGGGTGTGTAGGGGAGTGGCCTTGACCATACAAGGGATCCAAGTGAGAAAGGATTTTCTCCCATTGGAGATAGGAGCATTGATGTCATCCTGCGAATGAGATGGCTACAGACCTTGGGGGATACCATGGTGAATTGAGGGACGTTAACCGTGGAGCTGATGGTGGAAGGGAAAAGGATGATGATTAAGGGAGATGTAGGGCTCTCCAAATCCATGGTGTCACTAAAAATCATGGTAAGGGCCATACAGGAGGTGAGAGGAGAATTTTTGATGGAGCTACAGAGTTTGGAGGGGATTCGAGGGGAGGAAGGGGGGAAATCCCTCTTTTAGTACAGTCAGTTATACAGTAGTTTAGTGTGATTTTTCAGCCACCCTAGGAGTTGCCAACATAGAAGGGATAGGAGCACACCATCACGCTGAGGGAGGGAGTATCACCAATTAGTGTCATGCCTTACTGCTACCCTCAGGTCCAAAAGGCTGAGATTGACAAGCTGATTCAGGAAATGTTGGAGGCGGGGATAATCAGACCGAGCATGAGCCCTTTTTTTAGCCCAGTTCTATTGGTCAAGAAGACGGATGGAAGTTGCATATTTTGTGTGGACTATTGGCCCTGAATAAGGAGATTGTGCCAAACAAGTTTTCTATTCCGGTGATAGATGAGCTCTATGGAGCGGCGATGTTCACGAAGGTGGATCTAAAATTCGAGTACCATCAGTTTCAGATTTGAGAGGAGGATATCATGAAGACAGCTTTCAGGACACACGAGGGATACTATGAGTTCTTGGTGATGCTGTTTGGTCTCACCAACGCCTCTGTTACCTTCCAGTCCCTCATGAACAAGGTGTTTCAACCTTACCACAAGAAGTTTATTTTGGTTTTCTTCGATGACATCCTGGTGTATAACAAGTCTAGTGAGGACCATCTGAAGCATCTAAGGGCGGTTTTAGAGGTGTTGCAGGAGCATCAGCTGAGGGCCAATCTGAAGAAGTGTTTTGCACAAGCTAGTATGGAGTAATTGGGGCATGTGGTATCCCGAGAAGGGGTGGCCGCTAATCAGACCAAGATCGAGGCAATTCTAAAATGGCCCCTACCTAGGAACCTGAGGGAGCTAAGGGGTTTCCTAGGATTGACGGGGTATTACAGGAGATTCGTTAGGGGATACAACATTATCGCTTGGCCTCTGATAGAGCAGTTTAAGAAGGATTGCTTCTTGTAGGGAGAGGTTATTACTCAAGCCTTTGAAAAATTGAAGACTGTCATGAGCACGGTCCCAGTCCTGGCCCTACCCGATTTCAACCAAATGTTCGTGGTAGATACTAATGCCTTAGGATATGAATTGGGCGCAGTGCTCATACAAAATCATAGACCCATACCCAGCCAGGTGTTGACAGCTAGAGCTAGATTGAAGTTAGTATATGAGAGGGAATTAATCACAATTGTATTGGCTATTCAGAAGTGGCGGCCTTACTTGTTGGGCAGGCATTTCATCGTCAGGACCGACCAGCGAAGCTTGAAGTACTTACAAGAGTAGAGGATGGTGACCGAGGAGCATTAGAGATGATTGTCAAAGTTATTGGGATATGATATTTAGATCTAGTATAGGCTAGGGATGAAAAATAAGGCGGCTGATGCCTTGTCTAGATGCGTGGGGAAGCTTTAGGAGTTGGCCATTTTGATATTGATGATGTTGGATTGTGGGCTATTAAGGAAGAAAGTGTATAGGATATGGAGCTAAGCAGGAACAGAGAGGATCTACTGAAGGATGAGAGTAGCCAGGAATAGATGGTGATAGACTAATATACCATGGGAGGTTTATGCTGCCACGAATCTCGATTCATATCCAACACTTGCTATAGGAGTTCCCTAGGAGCGTTGTTGTTGGTCACTCTAGTGTGCAGAAGAAATACAGGAGATTGGTTGTTGAATTATATTGAAAGGGGATGCACAAGGATGTAAAGGAGATGGTGGCCAAATGTGAGGTTTGCTAGAGGAATAAGTATATGGTAATGGCTCCAGGGGGACTACTACAACCCCTAGCACTTCCAAGCAGAGTGTGGAAGAGGTCTCCATGGATTTCATAGACGGGCTACCTTGATCTGAGGGGTTTATAGTTATTCTAATGGTGGTGGACAGACTGAGTAAATATGCTCATTTCATTCTTTTACGACACCTTTACACGATAGTAACAGTGGCGCCGACCTTCATTAGAGAGGTGGTCAGATTACATGGGATACCAGATTCTATAGTGTCCGATCGAGACAAGGTGTTCCTCAGTCACTTATGGAGGGAGTTGTTCAGGTTGCAGGGGACTGTGCTGAAGAGGAGCACCGCTTACCACCCTCAGACAGACGGGCAGACGGAGGTGGTCAACAGGAGCCTGGAGACATACCTGCGATGCTTTGCTTCAGAGACACCTCGGCTGTGGGCCAAGTGGTTGGCGTGGGCGGAGTACTGGTCAATACTTTGTATTATTTGGCATCCCAGATGACTCCTTTCAAGTGTTGTACAGCAGGGATCCGCCTCACTTGGTGCACTTTGGGCAGAGTAGCACGTAAGTCTTTTCAGTGTAGTACTTGGAGGAGAGGAATAGGGTACTTGAGGAATTGAAAAGACACCTGTTGAGGGCCCAGCAAATTATGAAAAGACATGCAAATGAGCACAAGAAGGATATTCAGTTTGAGGTAGGGGATAGGATGTATTTGAAGTTTCATCCTTACAGGCAAAGGACAGTGGCTAGTATGATGAGGAATAAGAAGGTGGCTTCGAGATACTTTGACTCTTATGAGATAGTAGACAGGATCAGAGCAGTGGCGTATCAATTGAGGCTACCTCCGACCGTGACCATACACCCGGTATTCCACGTGTCATAGTTGAGGAGAGCTATAGGGGATCACACATCAAGTGCGGAGTTACCAATGACGTTGACGGAGGATTTGGAGGTGGTAGGAGTACGACATGGGGGGGGGGAGGAAGTAGGAAAGTGCTGATTAAGTGGAAGAATCTACCTAAGTACGACCCTACTTGGGAGCCATATGAGCGGATGAAACATCAATTTTCGTACTTTCACCTTGAGGACAAGGTGGTTCTTTGGGAGGGGGGTATTATTAGACCGGCCCAGGAGGGGTCGGTCAGGCTGGTCCAGGAGGAACCAACCTACGTCTATACCAGGTGGAAGCCTGATTCTGCCCAGGCCTAGCCCGCCCCCTTGGGGTAGAGTCCATGCATTAAGGAAGAGAGAGAGAGAGAGAGAGAGAGAGAGAGAGAGAGAGAGAGGCGGGTGAGCGGTAAATTTGAATTGGAGGAGCTGTTTGGACTTTTTACTTTGTATTGTTTGCTTTTAATAGTTATTTTCATCCTAGGGTTCTGGTTATGCATGTTTTGGGTGAATTTATATTTCTCTTAGGGTTTGCTTGGGCTTTCTAGCTAGGGATTAAGAGAGCTGGATCTTCCTCTTGAATTGAAGATCCAATATATCTTGTTTGTTTTCTACCATATTTCAACAATTATTAAGTTTTCCTAGTGTTTTGCCACCCAATTTCCCTCAATTTCTATTTTATCTCGCTAAAATTCCAAATTTCAGCCAAAAATTATTCAATTTCTGCCAGTATTTCCTATCAGAGACGATCAAAGTTTTTATTGGAGTCTCAGCCGACTTAGTAGAGGAGCCAAGCCATTTGCAGTCGTAGTTTATGGTCTGATTTACATGATTGGTTCATTGAATAGCAGAATCAGATGAAAAAATTCACAGTTATCAACATAATCAACTATTTATATGCCGGTGTTAATGTTCAAAAAATTCTTAATTTGTGCTTACAGAACTGGTGGAGAGATTTTCTTCGAAAGCCTTCTGACTTTACTCAGAAAATGGTAGAAAATCTTGTGTTTAATGGAATTTGTGCTTTGATTAATAAGATATTTATAGATTCTTTATGTATATCTCTGACCTTGAAATTTTCCTTTAAGTAGAAAAAGATTCACGAGTTACAAAATCACGCCGTTAGATGTGTGGCGCTGCCTCTCATTTGTGGTTATTTTACTGTTGCAACCAAACTTCATTGTAGCGAAGAAATATGTTGTCAATAAGCAACTTCTGAAATTCCCCTTTGCTTTTGAGGCATTTTTACAGTGTTCCTGCTAATTATTGGTCTGCTATATGACATCTAATATCTTTGCAGGATGGATAAACTTGTATGTGAGCCAGTTGAGGGGAATGCATGGCATGCCGATCATATAGTGCCCGTCTTCAAAGGAGGGGGTAAGAATTACTTTAGGAAATGCATTATAGGTCTTTGAAGATATTTTTTTATATTTTCTGGCTCTACAGTGTTTGAAGTAGGGGTCTTATTTTTCCAAGATAACTCATAAGCGGATTGAAGCTCAGTGAGCTAGTGAGTTAAATTTGAGCTAATCTCAACTCAAATCTTTGGCTCATGGGTCCACTCCTTTAAAAATATTATCATAAAATATACTTAGAATATGTTCAAATCAAAAGTTTTTGTTCAGAATTATTACAAATATTTATAAATTTATCCTTTTCTTCTGCATTAAAATATACTTAAATTATATTAAAATCCTTTTCTTCTGCATTCATACAATATACTTAAAATATTGTTACAATCAAAAGCTCATTGTTATTTCTTTTAATTTCTTTTACTTTTTATCATGATATTGCAACTGTTTTGAATATAAATTATATCTTGTTTCAAAATAAATGAGCGGATTTATGAGCCGGCTCAAACTCATAAATTTAAGCTCGAGTTCGAACTTGATAAATTAATCAAAATCAAACTTAAACTAAGGGTGGCTTGAGTTCAATTCGACTCATTTACACTCCTAATTTGAAATGCTGACTCAAAAATTGGTGTGGCACGTAAAACCCGAAAACTATCAATCGGATGCGTTGCACGCATTTCGATGCGCTGCGACAAACTTAGGCGAAATTTCAAAGTTGTCGGAATTCGACGAAATAAATTTCATAAAATTCTACGAAACTATACAAGTTCACCGGGCCGGGTCATGACATGGCAGGTGAATGTAGATTGGAGAATATGAGGACACTTTGCGTGGCTTGTCATGCTGAGGTCACAAAATCTCAAAGGACTGAAAGGCATCAAGCAAGGAGGAGGGCAAAAGAACAACTTAAAATTGCCATGAAGGGGCTTGAACATGGTGGTGACACCAGACAAACAGAATTAAACTCTTCTGTAAGTATCATAACCATGGAGTTCAATATGATCTCCTGTAGCCTTGCCTGGTATAATTTAGGTTCATTCCATATATCACAACGGCTTTATTATCTTGGTCTGTATTTTTCATTCAGATTTCTGGAACCTTAAAAACTCGTTTACTCATGATGTGAATAAATTATGTTTGATGCCTGAAGGTTGATAGAGCCGTAGGAGCTGAAGCTGATGAAGATGCTATGCTTGTACATGTTCCTGGCAGTGCTTATTCTGAAAGTTAGGAAACGGGCATATGGTTGGAGTAGCAGTGCGAGCGGCATGTTCCTGCTTATTACATGTATGATTTCCTGTAACACTTGGCTGTAATTTTTTTTTGTTTAATTGAAAGGTTGAGGAAACCCCTTCTCATTTAATAGAAATACAAAAAATAATAAAATAGTGTGAGAGAATAAAGAGTTGATTACAAAAAAAGAAAGTATCTTAGACAAAAGAACAATAGCAGTTCTGAAAAGATTTAGAAGCTTGCTAGGAAGGTTTAAAGCTCAATAAAATGATCAAAATTATCCTTAGATTCTTTATAAAAGATCAAAAGGGTCCCCAGTGGTTCCTCTTTGAGGAGTTGAGGGTCAAATTGATCATTTAATATAGTTGGGGATCATTTTGATCTTTAATAAAGAATCGAGGGATAATTTTGATCCTTTTCTATTTAAAGCTCATTTTCTCAAAGATTTGGAAGTATTTTATTATCATAACTTGATTTCATGCAAAAATAAGCTTCAGCAAATGAGTTGAACCAATATTTTTTCTATACATTTTTTATGATATTAGAAAAGCATTTGCTCTTTTCATTCAAATTAGGCGAGAGGAAGGGGATGTCTTATCTTTCAGAAAAATGTCTCTTCACAAAGAGAATATAAACTTGAAGGGATTAGCACTTGAAAAGCCACTCTAGCAAATATTTGTTGAAGTCAAAATAATAAGTTTGTTTCAACTTAAAATGTACTTAATTTATGCACAAATGTGTTTGTGTTCTAAAATTTTAAATATTTTTAGATATATGTTTTTTTCTTGCATAAATATTATTTAAAAATATTTAATTTCTCTTTTAAAATTTTAGATGTAAGATTTATTATGAAAATATTTTAAATTGATAATTTTTTATGTATTAAGAACATTTTTTGGGTTAATCATTAAATATATGTTATAAGCAACTCAATTATTTAAGTTTTATTTGGGACAATTTTTTAAAGTAATTTTTGAGTATATAAATTTTTAAAATTAAAAATTTTTGTATTAAAAAGTTAATTTAGAAAGTAGTAAGGATGTTATGCCAAATTAACTATTTAATCTTATTATGCTTATTTATTAAGAAATTTGAGAACTTTTTGAACTAACTATTTATGGCTTTTATATAATTGAGCTCGTGTATGCGTTACCTATTTACTGATTTATTGTAAGGAATATCCTAATTTATTTATTAAGTAGCTCGTTAAAGATTAGTAAAATGTAATTTAATTGCTTTTTGTTAATTTATTTAACATTATGATAATAAGTTTATATATTTAATGCATTTTAAATTTTGTTTATATTTAAAAATATATATTGAACATATAGAGTGGTATATTAAAATAATAATTTGAATATTAATATTCAATAGTAAAAATATTAAACTGATAGGAGATGGATTAATTAAAATATTAATTTTATTTTTAATCATCATTTGACCAAAAAAATATTGAATGCATATTCACACTTTAGCTAAATAATCAATGTATTGCTTACATAAAAATTATAAATGTATTTGTTATTAATAATAAAACTATTTATTTTAATTGTCAAATATGCATGAATATGGCTTGATAATTGTCGAAATTAATAAAAAATTTAAGAAATAAGTAAAAATAATATTTAAAATCCTTGACTTTACCTTTATAAGAGAATAATTCAATGTGGTTGAACAATTCAGGGCTTGACTTGGTTCTTTTACAACCTTAGAGGGCAAAGGAGAAATGTATAAAATGCAAGTAGAGAAAAATTAAAGAAACCATCCAATTATTTGCTCTAATTTTCTTGTGTTAATGGCTGACAACTCTCTTTTTAAGAAATTAATTATTAGTTATTTCTAATGATTAAATTGAATTCAAACCTAACTAATTATGTTTACTTAATTTTGTAAAGACTTGAGTTGAGACTAGCTTAGCTTGTGTGATTGATCAAAGTGAAAAAAAAAAGAAATTTTGTAAATTTTGATGGATATTTGATGAATGGAAATAAGATTGTAAGTTTTTAAAATAGTTAAAATTTGAAGAATAAAGAAATTGTCCTACATTTTATCATAATTTATGCTTCATTTGGAACAGCTTATGACCATTGCTTTTCGATGCTTCTAAGAAATTTCTAACAAAAAAATAACTTTAAAAAGCAATAAGAAGTTGCCCCAAACGAAACCTTAGGGTTCGCTTGGGATAACTTTCTTACTGCTTTCCAGTACAAAAATTTTTAACAAAAAGATTTTGTACTAAAAGCTACTTTATAAAGCAATAAGAAAGTTATCCCAAACATAAGATGACTTTCTAACTGCTTTTTAAAGTTACTTTCTAGAATAAAAATTATTTTAAGAAACAGTAAGAAAGCCGTTCCAAAGAAAGCCTTAGTTGAGATGCTTCTAATTCTCTTCTAGTACCACACCATTGGTTTACTAACTTTTGCTATGATTTTGAGTTGGGGGTGGGAATTGGGAGGTCTTTCACTTATCTATGTTATATAATAGATTAATTAATCATTTGTGTACATATTATGATGTTGTTTATACTTAATATTGTTAATGAGGTTCATTGATTACACTATTTACAAATAATTTAATCTAAAAAGCAAGATCTTAATGAAAATAAATGACAAAATCGATCAATAAAGACAAATTTCACATAGTAAATTTATAGTTAATGGAATAGTACAGCCAATACTCAAAATAAAAAGAATTCTGATGCAAAAGAAAAACATAGGTGAAGAGAATGGGTGAAAGAAGCAGGACATCAGACTATTCTAAAGCTGCAAGAATTGATAATGGCTACAGTATTCTAACAAATTATTTCAAAAAAAAACACCCATAATATTACAATCTTCCACATTTGAATGGATGATTAACAATAATGCAACAGTTTTAGCACTAAAACATGGAATAAAATACCATCTTTCATCAATAGCCTGATACTAAAGCTTCAATCACTATTGCTGCAAGTTTCTTCTGCTGAAAATTTGATCATAAAATTACACATCCACATTGGTTCTCCTTGGATTTTTTTGATTCCTTTCTTTCTGTTCACAAACAAAGAGTGAAATAAAAATTAACAATATATGATTGCAAGAGAACAAAAACATAAACGGGCGGGCGACCAAGAGAGTAGAAGTTGGTCTTTACTGGTTTCTCGTTCGATCGAAGGTGGTCGAACAACAACATGCATAGTTGTAACACCTGTAAGATCACATATAGGGCTTCTGCACTCTGCCAATGTATTGTTGTTTTCCAATATCCTCCCAGCATTGATCAATTTCAGGTCATTTACAGTTCTTGGTTGGTTCTCCATTTCTGTTCATTAGACGCAGCTTTAGAGCCCTCACATTGAGAAGAAATAATCATTTCATGATGTTGATCAGTCTATAATGTTCATATTTAACTTAATATCTCATACTTAGACAAATATGGTGCTTAATAAGTCTTACATTACCTTATTTCAACAGCAATGTTCAATGAAATGGGTAAGTGTCTAAGGCTTCCTTTGGAACAGCTTTCTTATCGCTTTCTAAAACAGTTTTTTAGTATAAAATTTTTTTGAATAAAAAACTTTTGTGCTAAAATGCTACTTTATAAAGCAACAAAAAAGCTGTCCCAAACAAAACCTAAATCATTTCCAAAAGTCAGTTTATTGTGCTGTTTACATTCAATAACATTTTGGCTTTGTCTACATGCCAAAAGCTTGCAGATAATATGTTACAATGCATCAGATGGAACTATTCGAATATTGTTGAAGGCCAGGATGATTAGCACAAAAATTACTGCATGAGGGTAACTTTTGGAAGAAGAAAAAAGAACAAAAACATCAGCGGATTCTTCATGATTCTTTGTATTAGTCTAATAGGAAAGGAAACACTAATCACTGCCCACTTCATAATAGTGTATTAGGAAAATAATATTAGGAAAGGGTTCTATTAGGAGAATGCTATGTTGTTTCACTCAACATATTGATAGGAAATACTTGAGTTCGCAAGTAACCCTAACCAAAAATTGGTAAAAACAGTGAAAATACACAAGAAAAATAATGAAACAACCCCAAAAGCCGTAGACTTTTATTAAATAACTCAAAGCAAAGTAACATAAGAAAAGATACAATTGATCCTCTATTCGAGAGGAGGATCATTCTCTCCCAATCTCTACACTAGGTCTAGAGCCCAAAACTCCCAAGAGACTCCAAGAGATCACCAATCTAAGCATGCCCAGCCCTAACCCCCTCATGCCCTTTAAATAGCCCTTCCACCTCCTTAAAAACTTCATAATATAAAATATTATTTATTTAATACAAAAGATATCAAATCTTTTTAATTAATTAAATCCACTTTCCACCTTAAAAACTGCTGCTGAAATTCGCCAAGGACAGCCCTCCACCGATCCCAAGACTTGCTCTGATACCAATTTGATAGGAAATACTTGAGTTCGCAAGCAACCCTAGCAAAAAATTGGTAAAAACAATGAAAATACACAAGAAAGATAATGAAACAACCCCAAAAATCATAGACTTTTATTAAACAACTCAAAGCAAAGCAACATAAAAAAAGATACAATTGATCCCTATTCGAGAGGAGGATCGTTCTCTCCCAATCTCTAGACACTAAGTCTAGAGCCCAAAACTCCCAAAAGACTCCAAGAGATCACCAATCTAAGCATGCCAAGCCCTAACCCCCTCATGCCTTTTAAATAGCCCTCTCCACCTCCTTAAAATCTCCACCTCCTTAAAAACTTCCTAATATAAAATATTATTTATTTAATACAAAAGATATCAAATCTTTTTAATTAATTAAATCCACTTTCCTTATTGGCTTGCCGCCTCCCTCTCTCTCTTTTCTTTATTGCCGCCATTTGTTTGTTGAGTACTAGTTTTCAAACAGCTAACCAGGATCTTCACATAGGATCCATGTGATTTCATCCCCCTTGGGTGATTAAGGAGAAGCGTGAGAGCGCCGGTCATCCTTCTCCGAGGTAAATCCTCCCTCCAATCTCCAATCAACCTACTATCACTTAACTAGATAGTAGGACTCATAATATATAAATCCAGCATTATAGCTTTTGCACTCTAAAGAATTAGCCACTATTAAAAATGGTCATCAAACCTCTCTGAATTCATATTTTCCTCCTAATCAAATTAAAACCACACTTAACAGGAAAAAAAATAGCAAAACTAATTATATTAGCTGCTGGTAAACCTCATTTATCAGTCATCAATCAATTAGAAATTTGTTAAGTCCACAATCGATGTTACAATAAATAGACTTTCTTAGCAAAGAGAGGTGTATGATATTAGCATTTCAAAACAACTGATTATAAATTATTCAATTTGCTAAAAGGGATTAGGGCTTTTTAACTGCAAGATTTAGGCTTTGTTTGAGACAGCTTTATTACTGTTTCTTAAAGTAGCTTTCTAGTACAAAAATTATTAGAAAGCTACTTTAAGAAGCAATACGAAAGCCGTCCCAAACGAAGCCTTAGATAGGGTTTAGCTTAAACTTTGTGAAACTGCTTTTTATGCCATATAAATCTTACTGCCTTTGTAAGTGTGATTTTCCTCCCGCTTTAAGAGAAGAAATAGGATTTCCGAGATTTACACAATTTCTCTTCATAGTATTTCTTCTTCTCTTTCATTGACATCATAAATCTTGAAAATACTAAGCAAAAGTTTACGAGCATTGAACCAAATTTAACATCTATCATGCCAAATAATTTTTAGGATTCAACACCTCCAGGATTTACTAAATCTAGCTATACAAAGTTTACTAGATCCTGCTTGAGTTAAATGCAAAACAACCCCTTCATCTAGAAGCAAAAAAATACTGTAATGAAATTGTAAGAACCTTTGGGCCATTCAGCGATAATGCTTTCCTTCAAAGTAGTCACAGTGGTAGCTGCTGAATAGTTCTTGGGACCAATATCTGATCCATCAGGCAATCTGAACCTGATTTCTAATTGCTCCTGAACTCCAGACATACTGAAGGATCACAAAAAAAGTCCTTTTTCGGATTGAAACAATACAATCTTCCAAGAACAGAAAGGTCTACTGATCTTCCTGTACGAAGAACACCAAACCTTCATTTGCTTGAAAGAAAAGAATCAAAGAAAAAAAAAATCTACCTGATATCAAGCTGGATCTGGATGTCCACCAAAATAGCAGAAAAACATAGCAAAATAAATAAATAAATTAGATATGGTTCTCTTCCCCTCGAAACTGTTTCAGGATCAGCAATACTTCGCTGCTAAGAAATTCCTAAACGGAAGAGAAATAAAACAAAAAGCTAGACAGCTTGGCCTGGAACACTATCGCCTAAGGCGAGCTCTGATCTGGGATAGGGCTCTCGCGAATGAGGGGGGAAAGTGAAAAGGCGGCAGCTTTAACGAAGAATAATATTGTATGTGGAGAGAGAAAAAGAGAGGAAGAGGAGGAAGAAGACGAGAAGAATAAGAACTTTAGATTCAAACTCTGAGAAATTTGCGCAGTAAGCAAATACCTCCACTCATTCTTGACTCCATTCCGTCAAGCTCCTAAAACAATGGAAATAAATTAAATATGCATATATAATAGAATTCTTATATGTTTATTAAAATAAAATTTTATTCTGAATGAATCTCGAAATATATTGCATTTATTTATTAAATATGTCAAAAAAATATACAAATATTATATTATATATATCAATATAATATTTTAGGGAACTCTTGCTTCTTGACTTCATTTTAATGTTTGGCCAAAGATTTCTCTGATGTAGTGAGTGAGTTTATTTATAGATTTTTAGGAGAGACATTTTCTGTAAATATGAGAAGAATAAAGAGAAAATTCGAAGCTTTCCATCAAACAATCTGTATTGATTTCCTTGATCATAGATTATTTTTTTAGCATTTAGAAGATTAAATGATATCGGAATTAGATGATCTTGGGCCCTTTGGATTTGTCTCGTCAAGCCGTTCGATTCGATTATAAGCATAACATATTTGGAGATCATTTGGTTATACAATTTATGCTTTTGTTGGCTCAAGAAAAATGGCACGAATGCGTGAATCCCGCTTCGCAGTTGTAGGATTCCATTTCGCTTAAGTCAGATTAGAATTAACCAGATTTCCCCTGAGAGTAGTCAGGGTTTAATTAGATCTGGGATCCTTACTTCCCATGAGCGCAAGCACTCATAGTTAATTATCTCTCTTAACACGTAAGAGAGAATTCTCGATTAAAGATGAATAAATTTTAGGTGATTAGTCTCAATTATGGGGAAAATGGAGGTAAACCCGATCAAGATCTCATGGTTCCGTCGTCCCGGGTATACCGTAGTTTCAATCTACCAACACTAACAGTCATTGACCATAGTGTCCATGGAATCTGATTAGTAACCATGGGTTGCCTCCTCTCAGGGATCCCGAGTAGATTGAGGTGGTTGGATTTGGGTTTTAATTTTAATTTGAGTTTTGGGGCTTACATCCATTAGAATGCCTAGAAGTTGATTTAATTTAGGAATTTATAACTTCATTTAGAAGTTACACAGAAATTTGAATTTGGGTCAGAACTTACAACTTTCATAGAAAGTAGCCCGTAGATTTAATTTGGAGTGGGGCTTACTGCTCTATTTATGAGTTGCCCAGAGATGGGTCTTACAACCTAACTCTACAGCAAGACTGCCCGAGGGTTTTAATTGGATTTGAATTAGGTCTTATGACTTCCCTTAGAAAGTTGTCTGATTAGTTGTAGGATTGTTAGGGGTGTTATACTTCATTTTGAAACTTTCCCTAATGTGTGGGACTTATGACTTCGCTTAGAAGCAGCCCGTTGTCGGGTCTTATAACCTAATCCTATAGATTAGGATGCCCGAGTGAGGGATCTAGGTTTGTGTTATCACCTAAATATCTCTTTCAGAGATCGGACTTTACGGCTTCTATTAGAAGTTGCCAAAAATTTAATTGGGGGTTAGCGGTTAGGTCAATTTTACCTAAAACTTTCCCCCATTGCCGGGGCTTACGTCTTTCCTATGAAAGCTGCCGGTTGGTGGGTCTTACAACCAAGTTCTTATAAATAATATTGCCCAGATATTTGAATTTCATCATATGTTTGTTGAGAGGATGTCAATTGTTTAGAGTTTGTCACTTAGAGAGATTGAAAGATTTATGAGTTTGTTTGAGTTTGTGTTTTCAATACTTCGGAGTTTTGACACTGGCATCGATGTTTTCGATTGTTTTATGCTCGTAGTCTTTTTCCTACTACACTGTGGCTCTACTAGTTTTTTTAGTACTTAGCTTTACTAGCTTCCCAGTACTTTTGTTTTACTAGTAGTTAGATTTATCACTCTCCAGCATTTTAATGATTTTTATTTTATTTATGATGTACTAATATTTGTTTATTTTGTGTGCAGATACGTGCTGATCCAGAGTTCGTAGCAAGTAGCTACAGTAGAAGGAACCTGAAGCCAAAGGTGATACAGTTGCAGGGATTAGAGCTTGCTAGGAGCTTTTACCAGGAGCTGGGACCGGAGCCCACCAGGGGCAGGGTTTAGATTAGAATTTTTGGAGACTTTCTTTCAGTTTTGTGTTTTGGTTAGCTTTCTTAGGAGTTTGAGTTTTAGTGTGAGTTGTACATAGTCCATTAGTGTGAACATTCTTTAGATTTTATTTTATTTTATTATTATTTTTTTAATTGCTCCAATTAATCAAATTTAAAAAAAAAACTCTCGAATTTTAACTCAAATTTTAAATTTGCTCACATTTTTAAAACTCTCAAATTTTAAACTACTCTCAAAATATTTTCGTATTTTAAAGTTCTCATATTTATAACAAGCTCTCAAACAATTAATCAATCAATCAATTAATTGATAAATTAATTTTGAGATGATTTGTTGCAATCCTTGTTACTTCATTAGTTAGAGGAAGAGGTGAAATTTTGACAATAAGAGACCTCTAATATTTCAAAGGGGAATAGTATTCGAAATGCCACAACAATTCAAAGTCTTCTACTCAATGCTATCTTAAAGAGATGTCTCATTTTAAAGGATTATCTCATTTAAAAAGATGTCTCATTTAGAGACATTCGAGGCATCTCAAAAATAGTCCTTGGACTGAAATAATATCCAACAAGTTCTCACTTATATTGATGGCTTTTCGGAGAACGACGAGCAGGATAAAAATAAATGGGAGAACATTCCTTATTATATCCCTTAGTAGGATCTTTTCGCAGTATATTTTCATATCATTCATGTCAGTATGATATTTTTAACTACTCCTTGATTTTGAACTGCTTACGGATTTGAATTGCTTGAGGATAATTAATTAACCAATTGAATTTGCTAATCAATTTTAATTAACAAATTTCAATTAATTTTAATTTAATTAGTTTAATTACTCAATTCTTGTAATTAATTAAATTTCATTAATTAATTTTCATTGAGGCTGACTAATTAAAATTCACTTGCTTTCCAATTGTTCCAAACAGGTTTTGTAATTTCTGGGAAATTTTGGCAGCCTCCCGGAGTCCCCTCCCCGACGCCGGGAGGTAAGGGAGGGCACTTTCCCTAATTTCTTCCTACCCGGACCTAAGGTCAACGGCGTAGGGTCTTTAAATTAAAACATCCCACCAGGATCTATGATCGACTGCGTGAGGTCTTCAAATTAAAACCATCCGCCCTGATCTAAGATCACGGCGCGGGTCTTCGAATTTCAAACCATCCGCCCGAATTTAAGATCACGGCGCGAGTCTTCGAATTATGCATTCCTGGTCAGACCTAAGGTCGACGACGCAGGTCTTAATATATATATATATTTTTTTTTTCTTTTTTCATTTTCATTTATTATATTTTTTATATTACTATAAATATAAAATTATATAAACAATAATAATATGATATAAATATATCATAATATATTTATATATAATATTATATATTATAATTTGCATTTAAAAGAGAAAAGAGTTTGAGTCGGATAGGGTTTGACTCGGATCTTCTTGAGTGCTTGGATCTGATCGGAGAAGTAGCACAGTAACAAAGGAGTCGAAGAAACGACTCGTGTAACTACTATACCTGCTTCACAACCAGAATTGTGAATTGTTTCCAATTGAAATGTCGTGATGTCTGATCTGACAGGTAAGGAAAGTCGCCGAAGGAGCAAGGTTAAACTTCCGATCCGACAGGTAGGGAAAGTCGTCAAATGGGCGAAGTCGGACAGCACTGAGGAACCGCAGAAGCGACTTGAGCAATCTCTCCACTTCCTGCGGAGCAACGAAGTCGGACAGCAACGAGGAGTCGAAGGAGCAACTCGTGCGATCTCTTCCACCCTCGAAGGAGCGAAGTCGGACGGCACCAAGGGAGCCGGAGAAGTGACCCGTGCGATCTCCGCACCTCTGGCGAAGCAATGAAGCCGAACAGCACGGAGAAGTCGAAGGAGCGATCCATACGATCTCCGCACCTCTGGCGAAGCAACGAAGCCGAACGGCAATGACGAAAAGGGAAGATACAAAGCGAAACCTAGACTCCTCCTGACGAAGCAAAGAAGTCGAACAACGACGTTGGAGTCGAAGGAGCAAGGCGAGCGAACGTAAGATCCTTTTCTTCTCCGAATTTCTTTCTTTTATCATTTTGAGTTATCGGTAGTTGGTTATGGCTCCAAAGTGGTGTGTCGTTTGGCGAAGTGGGGTCGGACAGAGAGGCAACGAAGAGTTGTTTCTCTTCCATCCTTTTTTTTCTTTTTTCCATTTTTTTTTTTAGTCAACAAATTGCCTCGCAACGAATTTTGTTGTGTGACTTTCACACAATGAATTTGTTGTAATATTTTTAACATGTTCGGCATTCATGCTCATCGCTTGACTTCATTTTCTTCTTTTAATCATTTAAATTGATTAAAAGAGCTCGACCCCTAGGTTTATGAGCAGAAAAGATTTCAAAGGTTCGGCCCTTAAGCTTGTTGAACTTTTGTGGATTTAGCTCGACCCTTAGGTTTGTGAGCACAGAAGGTTTAAAGGTTCGGCTTATTGAACTTGTAAATTTTATTTCTCGACCTTTTAGATAGGTTGATGAAAATAGAGCTCGACCCTTAAGTTTGTGAGCATAGAAATTTAGAAAGGTTCGGCTTTTAGGCTTTTTGAACCTATGATTTTATTTCTCAACCTCATAGGAAGGTTGATAAAAATAAAGCTTGACCTATCGGTTTATGAGCTTGAGGAGCTTTTAGAGGTTCGGCGCTTAGGCTTGTTGAACCTGTAGATTTTAGCTCGACCATTAGGTTTGTGAGCAATGAAATTTCATAATTCCCTTATTTCACTTGGCAAAGGGATATTTTTACCTCCTGACTTTTAGGAGGGAATTGAATTTATCTCCTGCATTGCAGGAGAATATAAAAATTACCTCATGTCTTTCAAGAGAAGACTGAATTTATCTCCTGCATTGCAGGAGAATATAAAATTGCCTCATGTCTTCAGGAGGGGACTTAGATAACTTTTGATTGGTAGGCAGATTCATACATAACATTTTTATGTATGATATTTCTTTAGGTATTGGCCATTAATTGGTGGTATGGGCCTTTGACCTTTTAGGTCTATGAGCTGATAGGCTCCTCCTTCATACACTATTTCAATGATGAAGGGCCCTTCCCAAATTGGGTCAAATTTACTGCCGAGGCGACGGTGAGGGATTATAGGTCTTCGACGAACCAAAATAAGTTCACCTTTCTTAAAGCTTCTAGGACGAACCATTCGATCATGAGCCCTAGTCATTCTTGCCTTGTAGGATTCTAAACTTTATTGAGCTTGAAGTCGAACTTCATCAAGAGCTTCGAGCTCTTCAAGTCGTAGAAGATCATTTTCTTCTTTAGTTAATTCGTATTGAACAGCAATACGAAGAGACGGTAACTAGACCTTGAGAGGTAATTTTGCCTCAGTTCCCAAAACTAGTGAGTATGGGGTGGCCTGAGTTGTAGTTTTATAAGTGGTATGATATGCCCAGAGAGCTTCTGTCAACTTATCGTGCCATTCCCTTTTATTTTTAGAGATAATTTTCTTAAGCAATTTGACCAAGGTTTTGTTAAAAGCTTCAACTATACCATTAGCTCTTGGATTATATATCGAAGAATAGCGCCAATCTATCTTATGTCATTCAATAAATTTATAGATTTTAGCACTTTTAAAGGCTGTACCATTGTCAGATATAACTCAACGTGGTACTCCAAATCGATAGACAATATTATCTCGAAAGAATTTCATCACATTGTCTGTTTTAACTTCTCTTAAGGGAATTGCTTCAGCCCATTTTGAGAAGTAGTCAATGGCAACAAGGATGAACCAATGTCCTAAAGAAGATGGAGGTTCTATAGGGCCTATTATATCGGTGCCCCAGCTTTCAAATGGCCACGATGCTACTGTAGGATGTAACGGGTTAGGTGGCCGATGTATAACATCGGAATGCACATGACATTGATGGCATTTCTTAGCATGGTCAATGCAATCTTGAACCATACTTGGCCAATAGTATCACATATGTTTGATTTTGATTTTTATTTTTGGTCCAGATTGGTGTGCACCACACAATCCCTCATGAACTTCACTTATGACCTTTTGGGATTCATCAGGACCCAAAAATCGTAGCCAAATTTGATCAAATGATCTATGATATAATGTATCATTCACGAAAGCATATCTTAATGCTCTTCGTGATATTTGTGAAGTCATGGATTTATTTTCAGGCAATCTCCCTTCCTTGAAATATCTTATGAATGGATATCTCCAATCATTTTCATCAGATATAGCCAAGCTCTCTTGCATCTCTTTCCCTCCATTATCTTGTATGATACCTGGAGTTAATGCATGTCTATTTTGAACAGTTATGAGGATTGGATCCTGCTAAGGGTTTGCTAATTCTTTGGCTAGCTTTGCCAGCGCATCAGCTTTGCCATTTTCATTGCGTGTAATTCTAGTGAGAGTTACCTCAGGCATTTATTGTAGGAGTTTCAGAGCATACTCGTGATATAAAATTAATTCAGGCTTGTTGATTTTAAAAGCGTCTATTATTTGTTTGATTATGAGTTGAGAATCCCCATATATATGGAGTTTTTGAATTTTCATGTTAATTGCCAACTCAAGGCCTGCTATTAAGGCTTCATATTCAGCCTCATTATTAGTGCGAGGCTCTGTTAAGCTATAGGAATACCGGAGTATTCCTTTTTGGGGCGTAACAAATATAAGGCCAACGCCCACCTGAATTGTTGAAAATTTAGGTGGCTTGGCAGGTTTTATTGATGAAGTTCCATCGAAATAGAGCTCCCATTCTTGTATATTTTCTCTTTCCTCCACATCAAGTGTTTGCTTATCTGGCAATTCATCGTTGAGTGGAGAATCTGCAGGTAAGTCAGCTAGAGCCTGTCCTTTCACTGCTTTTTGTGGCTTATATGTTATGTCAAATTGCATTAGCAAGACAGCCCATTTGGCTAGACGACCAGTGAGAGTGGGTCTAGTCATTAAAAATTTTAATGGATCCACTTTAGATATTAAAGTAATTTTATGGGATAACATATAATGCCGAAGTTTTTGAGTGGCAAAGATCAATGCTAAGCATTGCTTTTCTATAGATGAATATTTAGATTCTGCCCCTATCAATCGTCGGCTGATATAATAAAGGGCATTTTCTTTGCCATCTTCATTTATTTGTGCTAACAATGCTCCGAGTGATTCTTCAAGAGCAGCTGTATATAAGATTAAGGATTTCCCTGGGATTGGGGCAGCAAGGATTGGAGGATATAGCAAGTACTATTTTATGCTATCAAATGCCTCCTGACATGCATCATCCCATATGAAAGATGTATTTTTCTTCATTAAACGTGCGAACGGTTGACATCTACCTAAAATGTTAGATATAAACCTTCGAATATACGCCAATCTACCTTGGATTGAACGAAGTTATTTTAACATTTTTGGAGATGCATTTCCACTATTGCTTTAATTTTAGAGGGGTCAATTTCAATTCCTCTATAACGTACAATAAATCCAAGAAATTTTCCAGATGTAATGCCAAAGGCACACTTTAATGGATTCATTTTCAAACTAAATTTTTGAATTCTTTCGAATACAATCCTAAGATCATTTACATGCTCATGTTGAACTTTACTTTTTACAACCAAGTCATCAACATAACATTCAACATGTTTATCAATTAGATCATCGAAGATTCGAGTCATTGCTCTTTGATAGGTAGCCCCAGCATTTTTCAAGCCGAATGGCATCACCTTATAGCAATATATGCCAATGGGAGTTCGAAATGAGGTGTATTTTTCATCCTCTGGATCCATTTTGATTTGATTATAACCTGATGATCCATCCATGAATGAGAACATGTCATGTTTCGATGTATTATCAACCATAAGTTTTGCAATTGGCAGTGGGAAATCATCTTTTGGGCATGCTTTATTCAAATCTCGGTAATCTATACAGACACAAATTTGACCGTTCTTTTTCTTTACTGGAATGATATTGGCGATCCAATTAGCATACTTCTCTTCTCGAATAAAACCAGCTTCAATAAGCTTCTTAGTTTCAGCAATGACTTGTTCTTCAATTTCAAGTCGCATTCGCCTGGGTTCTTGTTTAACAGGCAGTATTTTGGTATCGATTGAGAGTTTATGCACTGCTATTTTTGATGATAATCCAAGCATTTCAGTGTAGTTCTATGCAAAATAGTTTTTGTATTCGAGAAGTAACATTCTCAGCTCCTCTACTTTATCTTGCGAGAGATTAGCGCTGAGAAATGTAGGTTTGGGATCTTCTTCAGTACCCAAATTTATTTCTTTGAGCTTATCTATAGTTGCTTGGCCACCTTTTTCAAACTCTTTTGGAGCTTCTTTCAGATCTATAATTAAATCTTCAGTTTGATTTTCAGATCCCGATGGTCTCTCTGCCTTGTCTGTAATATTATAGGACGTTGCGTGTGTAATACGCGGACGCCGGGGGTATTCAAGATAATGATAGGATGCTGCTCATGTAAGATATGAATTTCGAGCATATCCAAGACCCCATATTGTAGATAAACCATTACCGATGGGCTTTTGTGCTTGCTCGTTGTGCCAGAGCTTTCTGAAGTAACGGGCTTGCTTGCTTGTTTGCACAAAAAAGATTCTTCTTTCTATCAACTTCCTCATAATTAGTGGACGATATTGAGGGATGATTATCCTTATGTCTCCATATTTCCAATCGTCTTCGCATTCTATTTCATGAGTGATTTGATGCGGTGTTACTCTTGATTTATAAAAAATAGATTCACGTTCATTGAGACCTCTTTTGGGGGGAATATAGAAAGTTTTTAACATTTCTATGTCTGTGTTAGAGGAGGAAGTCAATATTTTGGAATGTGCCACCGGTACACGTACTATTTTAATGATGTCTGTAGATATCTGATCTTCAGAGACTCTTATCATCGAAATTGAAACTTTTTGGAATTTCTTAGCTATGGAACTGGGTCATGGGTCTCCTTCCTCTTGAGATTTTGTAGCACCCTTGGGCTGATAAAGAAACTCTTCTTCTCCTTTAATGCTCGGTTTGCTTGAACACCGTACCTTATTTGCGTGATTAGCTTCGTAATCAAAAAGAATAGTTGATAGTTTATTCATTCTTTTCCCTATGATTAGGGGCTTAAAAATTGTGGAGATATTCTCTTCCTCTTCCGTATCACTACCGAGGTGAGGCACTGAGCAAATTTGCTTTGATTTATTCTTGCCTTTATCTTTCGACTTTATTTTATCCAGTGTAGCGGCCTGAATCCTCGAAAGCTCATTGCCTTTTGGCATAAAATACTTGGCATCATCATATATTTTGACTTCGTGCACCAAGAACGGTTGTTCATCACCATCAATGCGGTATTCTTCATTATCTCGAATGTATTTCATACATTGATGAAGTGTTGAAGGCACTATACCATACTCGTGGAGCCATGGTCTTCCGAGAAGTGCCTTGTACGATGTGTTGGAATCAATGATGTGAAATTTTGCCTCTGTATTGAGTTCCCCAAAGTTTAGAGGCAAGACCAATGATCCTAGGGTTCTTTGCCCTTGTTCATTGAATCCTTATAGAAACACTGTGCTTCTGTTCAAATACTGAACATCTAGGGCCAATTCTTTGAGCATTTTGAGGCTCATTAGATTAACAGAGGAACCCGGGTCGATCAAAATTCTATTTATTTCAATATTGTTACTCTCCGCAGTAACATACAGTGGCTGATTATGATCCGCAGTTCCCAGGAGCAGATCACTATCACAGAAAGTGATTGTAGCGATGCTTTGTGTATGCAAAGCTTCTTTCAAGTTTTGCTCGGCAAAGAAGGCCTCGTACTGTTCAGGACTTTACAAAGCTTTAATAAGTGTTTTCCGAAGGTTCTTAGACATAAGAAGGGCGTCATAGACACTCAGTAGTGCAGGTAATTTGCGGAGATGGGACAATATATTGTAATCCATATTTGCACTGGCAACCTTGGGTTTAAGAGTCTCTTGTGGAATAGCAGCCTCGTTGAGCTGAATGTTCTTCTCCTTATCCTTTATTTTCTTTTAAGGTAGAGGAACTTGCTTTCCACTTCTTAGCTGGATTTGTGTCACCTCTGAAGATGAGCTAGCTTCAGCTTGAGAGTTCTTTGAAATTTCAATGTCTTCAACTTCCTCAGACTCTGAGCTGCTTCCGAGTTTTGGGCATTTTTCTTTAAGAATCTTCTTACCCTTATGATCACTTTCTTCATCGGGGAAATGTAATTCTTCATCTGAATCAGTGAAAGGTGATGGTGTATGATGTACTTTCTTAGAAGTCATTTTCACATTAGCTTTATAGATAGCAAGAGGTGCATTGCGTCCTCTTACAGCCCTTCCACCTCATTTATTTATGACTCGACAAGTCTCAATTGGAATACTCTCTTCCTTTTCTGATCCCAAGTCAAGAAATAAATCAGCCATATATTCCTCCAGCATGATAGGATGCCTTGAAGGTTGCTGATATTCATCAATGGAGTCGATATATTATTGGATCACAGTATTCTTCTTTGCTAATTTCTTCTTCTTTTCTTTCTGAGATTTGATCCAAACTTATGCTTTCCTTTTTGGTCTTTGAAGTCTTTCAATGATTTTTTCTTGCTTGAACTGGGCCCCCCTGCCACTAGATTCTTTGAAGAAAGAAGTCTTGGATCAACTTCCAATTCTAACGCACTTTTCTGACGAATGCCTTCAATGGCTAGTAGGAAATTCATCATTTGTTTAGTTTTCTTTGAGATAAAGGTCTCCCAACCACCTTCATCTTCCTCAGGTGCTTTTCCTTTCTGGTCCTCTGTATTCTGACAGGGTATAGAGGAGATAACATTGGTTTTCTCCCTCTTGGGATTGATAAGAACACTATTAAAAAGTGTAAGTTTACCACTCTGATAATTCCTTTCGACCCAATCTTTGAAGATGAAGCAATCTTTGATTGGGTGACTTACGATGCTATGATACGGACAGTAGTTCGGATCATCAGTCATACCAGCCTGTTCTGGTCGGCAGGATTCTGGCAATTGAAGGCCGGTCTTTAGTGCATACCTAAAAATCTTTCCCGTATATTCTTTTTTGAAAGAATACGGCTTGTTAATTTTCTCCTGCAAAGTAGGAGGCCTTTGTCTTTCTCTAGTTTATTTCAGCATCTTCGATGGATTCATTGAATCTTTTTTTTCTTTCTTATCCAAGGAAGACGGGAATGTAGTATTCACCACACTTCTTTTCAGATCAAAGGTCCTGAACTGTTTTCCCTTCCCTGATGGATTATTATTATAGTTGAAGCCGACACTTCTAGGCCTGAGTAACCTTTCGAATTTGGCTACACGATCCAATAACTCTTGGAAAGTATTGATTGTAGCCATCGCCAGATATGGAGCCATATGGTCATCTATGTTCCCCATTAACAGCTCAACAGCATGCTTTTCAGTGAGTTGTTGCTCACATTTCATGCTGAGATTTCTCCATCTGGTTATGTACTTGGTGACTGATTCCTCTCTTTTCCTTTTCTCAAGAGTAAGGTCAGCAATAGTCACCTTTTTTGTTGCACTGGCGAATCTTTTAATGAACATAGTCTCTAATTCAGCGAATGTTCTCACTGAGTCGTTGGGTAACTCAGCATACCATTCAAAAGTTGTACCTGTTAAACTACTAACAAATTGACATAGCAACAAGCATCATTGCCTCCTGTATTACCACAGGTTACTTTGAATTATGCTAGATGCTGACGAGGATTTGCAGTACCATCAAATAAATTAAATTTTGGCACTGCGTATCCCTTTGGATACTTCTCTTGGTTATATTCAGTCGGATATGGACGACCTTTTCCTACAAATGCATCGACAGCTTCAGAAGCAATATCTGCTTTAACCTTTTGGCTGATGAGATTTTCAATTTGGGATTTGCTGACCATTTCATCTTCTTTAAAAGCTATCAGATTTGGCTCCTGTAGCTCTTCTAGTCTTCTGTCAGAAGCATCTAGTACATCAGGAGTAGTTTGAACATTCCATTGGGAGTTTACTATAGGTGGTTGACTTATTGTAGCCATCATACCAAGTTGTCCAAACAACTGTTTCATCATATTACTCATCTCGTCAAGCGAGCATTCAAGTGATGGATTTCTTGATCTTTCTTTTATTGCATAGATTGCATTTCCAATTGCAACCTCTTTACAACTTCTTCAGCTTCTTCCTCATCAACTTC
Organism: Dendrobium chrysotoxum; assembly: GCA_019925795.1. Classification (NCBI taxonomy): domain Eukaryota; kingdom Viridiplantae; phylum Streptophyta; class Magnoliopsida; order Asparagales; family Orchidaceae; genus Dendrobium; species Dendrobium chrysotoxum. The sequence goes on from CM034303.1 coordinate 55,504,766, forward strand.
TTCTAGTTATGGAGCTCTATTTACAGCCGCTGCTTGTTCTTGGTCATCTCATATTTGTTCTTTATTTTGCAAATTTAAAGCTGCACTTCTACGAGTATACCGTTGATTAATTCGATCGGGTATATGATTAACCATCCGGACAACTTCAATGTCCATGGGACCAATACACCACTCTACTTCTTCATCATCTTCACTGAAATCATCATTTTCATCCAACTCATGATCGTCTCCAAGTTGGGACCGCCGCTTCCAATGTATGACTGGAGAGTCGGGGGATTCATTATAGACAACATATTCTTCCTTTTCTGGAGTAATCATATCAACAGAAGTCTCCTTATTGGGGGATAACTTATGGACCTAAGATTTAAGTCGCCCTTTGTAGATTTCCTTATGATGGACCTCTTTCTGAGCTTCAGGATATTTAGGTCTTTTTGGAACCCAAATTTGTTGTCTTTTCGTAGTCACATACTAATGACCACCAGCATCAACATGTACTTTTGAATGATTAGATCCATGATGCCTTTGTTGGGGCCTTTGTTTATCGTATCTTCTATTATAGCCTCTTACATGTATATTAACAGAAGGCTCTCCCAACTGTTTTCTTCCGCAATATGGGTATCAGCCCATATTAGGACAAAAATTCCTCGGGTCTCGGTAGTAGGGAGGACGTTTAAACTCCTCTCTATAAGATTTTGTTGAAAATTTATAGTACTGAGGATGAGCAGCATTCGAGGAAATAGCTTTAGTGACGGATTTCCTCAGTCTTCACTACAGATTTTTATCTTTAACAGCCTTCAGTATTTTGTATATCTTGGAAGAGGCAGATTCTTCCTTCTTTGGCGGTTGTGGCTGCTGAAGCGAAGTCTCCCAGAAAGACTTCTTCAATTGACCCTTGTCATAATTTCTCTTTACCCCCTTTAATGGTTCAAAACCATTGTTTGTGGGTACATTCGCCTCCAACTGCGGCGATGATTCTTGAGGTGTATTGGGCATCCAACCATTAGCTCGCAAGTGAGCGTTGGCCTTCCTTCTAGCTTTCCTGGAAAGCTTAGCACTTGTATCAGGAACTTCAGTAGTGTATTCTTCAGGCACTTCCTCCTGGATTATGTTCCGACTGGGTGTATTCAAGCCAACAGATTGCAGCTTGGGGTCAGAAATTTTCTTTTGAACAGCCAGGGCAGTAGCAGATGCCATGGAGAGCCTTGAAAATACAGAGGCCCTCATGGGAGCCTTCTCATTAACAGCTTCAATGATAGGCTTTTTAGCGACACCTTTGACAGTAGGTACACTAACAGTATTTTCAAGAAGGAACTGTTGGAACTGCATGACTTCAGAAATGGTTCCGAACAGAATGGTTGCTCCAGCGTAGCCTGTGTTCAGAACAGCTTGAGGGAACTGCACTCTAGCTCCCTCACCCAGGTTCACAATCATGAAGGACTTCACAGGCGTCATATTATCAACCTGCCAACAGAACTCGCAGGGATTAGAGTCAACCTGAATTCTGCTGAAAAAGAAAACACAAGTTCGATGAATAAACATCTGTAATTATTTTTAGATGTTTAGTGTTTTGAGACTAAATATCCTCTTTTCATCTAAAGATGGAGAGAGAAGTAGTCCCCAGTGGAGCGCCAGAAATCTGTTGGCTCAAAAAAAATGGCACGAATGCGTGAATCCCGCTTCGCAGCTGTAGGATTCCATTTCGCTTAAGTCAGATTAGAATTAACTAGATTTCCTGAGAGTAGTCAGGGTTTAATTAGATCTGGGATCCTTACTTCCCATGAGCGCAAGCACTCATAGTTAATTACCTCTCTTAACACGTAAGAGAGAACTCTCGATTAAAAATAAATAAATTTTAGGTGATTAGTCTCAATTATGGGGAAAATGGAGGTAAACCCGATCAAGATCCCATGGTTCTATCGTCCCGGGTATACCGTAGTTTCAATCTACCAACACTAACAGTTATTGACCATAGTGTCCAGGGAATCTAATTAGCAACCATGGGTTACCTCCTCTCAGGGATCCCGAGTAGATTGAGGTGGTTGGATTTGGGTTTAAATTTTAATTTGAGTTTTGGGGCTTACATCCATTAAAATGCCCAGAAGTTAATTTAATTTAGGAATTTATAACTTCGTTTAGAAGTTACACAGAAATTTGAATTTGGGTCGGAACTTACAACTTTCATAGAAAGTAGCCCGTAGATTTAATTTGGAGTGGGGCTTACTGCTCTATTTATGAGTTGCCCAGAGATGGGTCTTACAACCTAACTCTACAGCAAAGCTGCCCGAGGGTTTTAATTGGATTTGAATTAGGTCTTATGACTTCCCTTAGAAAGTTGCCTGATTAGTTGTAGGATTGTTAGGGGTGTTATACTTCATTTTGAAACTTTCCCTAATGTGTGGGACTTATGACTTCGCTTAGAAGCAGCCCGTTGTCGGGTCTTATAACCTAATCCTATAGATTAGGATGCATGAGTGAGGGATCTAGGTTTGTGTTATCACCTAAACATCTCTTTCAGAGATCGGACTTTACGACTTCAATTAGAAGTTGCCGGAAATTTAATTGGGGGTTAGCGGTTAGGTCAATTTTACCTAAAACTTTCCCCCAGTGCCGGGGCTTACGTCGTTCCTATGAAAGCTGCCGGTTGGTGGGTCTTACAACCAAGTTCTTATAAACAATACTGCCTAGATATTTGAATTTCATCATATGTTTGTTGAGAGGATGTCAATTGTTTAGGGTTTGTCACTTAGAGAGATTGAAAGATTTATGAGTTTGTTTGAGTTTGTGTTTTCAATACTTCAGAGTTTTGACACTGGCGTCGATGTTTTCGATTGTTTTGTGCTCGTAGTCTTTTTCCTACTACACTGTGGCTCTACTAGTTTTTTCAATACTTAGCTTTACTAGCTTCCCAGTACTTTTGTTTTACTAGCAGTTAGATTTATCACTCTCCAGCATTTTAATGATTTTTATTTTATTTATGATGTACTAATATTTGTTTATTTTGTGTGCAGATACGTGCTGATCCAGAGTTCGTAGCAAGTAGCTACAGTAGCAGGAACCTGCAGCCAGAGGTGATACAGTTGCAGGGATTAGAGCTTGCTAGGAGCTTTTACCAGGAGCTGGGACCGGAGCCCACCAGGGGCAGGGTTTAGATTAGGATTTTTGGAGACTTTCTTTCAGTTTTGTGTTTTGGTTAGCTTTCTTAGGAGTTTGAGTTTTAGTGTGAGTTGTACATAGTCCATTAGTGCGAACATTCTTTAGATTTCATTTTATTATTATTATTATTATTATTATTATTATTATTTTAATTGCTCCAATTAATCAAATTTAAAAAAAACTCTCGAATTTTAAATCAAATTTTAAATTTGCTCACATTTTTTAAACTCTCAAATTTTAAACTACTCTCAAAATAGTTTCGTATTTTAAAGTTCTCATATTTAAAACAAGCTCTCAAACAATTAATCAATCAATCAATTAATTGATAAATTAATTTTGAGATGATTTGTTGCAATCCTTGTTACTTCATTAGTTAGAGGAAGAGGTGAAATTTTGACAATAAGAGACCTCTAATATTTCAAAGGGGAATAGTATTCGAAATGCTGCAACAATTCAAAGTCTTCTACTCAATGCTATCTTAAAGAGATGTCTCATTTTAAAGGATTATCTCATTTAAAAAGATGTCTCATTTAGAGACATTCGAGGCATCTCAAAAATAGTCCTTGGACTGAAATAATATCCAACAAGTTCTCACTTATATTGATGGCTTTTCGGAGAACGACGAGCAGGATAAAAATAAATGGGAGAACATTCCTTATTATATCCCTTAGTATGATCTTTTCGCAGTATATTTTCATATCATTCATGTCAGTATGATATTTTTAACTACTCCTTGATTTTGAACTGCTTACGGATTTGAATTGCTTGAGGATAATTAATTAACCAATTGAATTTGCTAATCAATTTTAATTAACAAATTTCAATTAATTTTAATTTAATTAGTTTAATTACTCAATTCTTGTAATTAATTAATTTTCATTGAGGCTGACTAATTAAAATTCACTTGCTCTCCAATTGTTCCAAACAGGTTTTGTAATTTCTAGAAAATTTTGGCAGCCTCCCGGCGCCCCCTCCCCAACGCCGGGAGGTAAGGGAGGGCACTTGCCCTAATTTCTTCCTACCCGGACTTAAAGTCAACGGCGTAGGGTCTTCGAATTAAAACCATCCCACCAGGATCTAAGATCGACTGCGTAAGGTCTTCAAATTAAAATCATCCGCCCGAATCTAAGATCACGGCGTGGGTCTTTGAATTTCAAACCATCCGCCTAGATCTAAGATCACGGCGCGGGTCTTCGAATTATGCATTCCTGATCAGACCTAAGGTCGACGATGCAGGTCTTAATATATATATATATATATTTTCTTTTTTCTTTTTCATTTATTATATTTTTTATATTACTATAAATATAATATTATATAAACAATAATAATATGATATAAATATATCATAATATATTTATATATAATATTATATATTATAATTTGCATTTAAAAGAGAAAAGAGTATGAGTCGGATAGGGTTTGACTCGGATCTTCTTGAGCACTTGGGTCTGATAGGAGAAGTAGCACAATAATAAAGGGGTCGAAGAAACAACTCGTGTAACTACTATACCTGCTTCACAACCAGAATTGTGAATTGTTTCCAATTGAAATGTCGTGATGTCTGATCTGACAGGTAAGGAAAGTCGCCGAAGGGGCAAGGTCAGACTTCCGATCCGACAGGTAGGGAAAGTCGTCAAATGGGCGAAGTCGGACAGCACGGAGGAACCGCAGAAGCGACTTGAGCAATCTCTCCACTTCCTGCGGAGCAACCAAGTCGGACAGCAACGAGGAGTCGAAGGAGTGACTCGTGCGATCTCCACACCTCTGGCGAAGCAACAAAGCCGAACAGCAACGACGAAAAGGGAAGATGAAAAGCGAAACCTAGGCTCCTCCTGACAAAGCAACGAAGTCGAACAGCGATATTGGAGTCAAAGAGCAAGGCGAGCGAACGTAAGATCCTTTTCTTCTCCGAATTTCTTTCTTTTATCGTTTTGAGTTATCGGCAGTTGGTTATGGCTCCGAAGTGGTGTGTCGTTTGGCGAAGTGGGGCCGGACAGAGAGGTAACAAAGAGTTGTTTCTCTTCAATCCTTTTTTTTTCTTTTTTCCATTTTTTTTAGTCAACAGCTTTGAAGTTTCTAACTATGTTTTGGATCATTGATTTGGATCGATCTTGGTGTTGTTGGATTCGTTTCTTCGAAACATTCAGCTTGATTATAAAATTGTTGAAATTGGAGTTCATAAGATCCATAATTTAAATTTGAATATTTCCAATTGAACTTTATCTCAAAATTCACGCCCAATCAATATAATTTTTGGTGATATATATATATAATTTTTTATAAAGAAATAATGAATTGTCTATCTCCACTAGAGATAAGATATCTTGATTTCAATTTAATTTGGATAACAATAATATAAGAAATATTCAACTACTTATATATTATTAATTTAAAAAAATTAATAATAAAATATTTATGATTATTAAATTTGAATCAAAATATCCATATTCTATTTTTCTCCACCACCATTTTCTTTCACATCAAAATAAATATATTTGTATGCATTGGGATTCCCTTCCAACTAACCAAGGAAGCGTTTTTGCCATTTATTTATTTATTTTCATTTTTGAATCATTGAATTTCTTTTTCAAGTTAATGAAAGAAAGCTAAGACCTTTATGAAACTATTTAGTATTTACTAAATATTACTTTCATATATTCTCCTTCCTTTTTCTTATTAAATTCAAATAGGAGTGATTAACAAAAATTAATTCATTAGAAAGGTATATTAATTTACAATTTTATAAATTAATATGCTCGACTCAAATCAACTTAACCGTCGACTCAAAATAGAAAATTATAAACTCAGAATCAAATTTAGAAAGGTTTGCGACGGCTTTCTTACTGTTTCTTAAAACAGCTTTTAAAAAAGCCATCTCAAACGAAGCATAATAAAACCTCCCACAGAGAATTTGACAATGAAAAGCAGACTAAAATAGGTTTATGCACACTTGCAACAAATTTATTATACATTTGAATATCTCAAGAATCACAAGGAATATCCTAACAGCTCTATCACAAGAATCGCTACTGACAAATATTCATGCACACTTACATTCTTTCAGAGAAGGGAAAAGAAATGAAAATTTGGAATGGCAAAAGAATTGTGGAAACTAAAATTAGCTAAGAATAGGTTTCTTTCAGTTGTGTACCAATCCAAGCTTTTTTTTTTTTTTTTGCCAGTTGTAGTGTTGTACCAGTCATTTTGCTGCTTCCTTGACTATGCCTCATATGCATATAAAATTCTTGAAACAATTATTTTTGAGATCAAAAGAATACTCAAGTCACCAGCAGCAAAGCAGAGAGAATGCCCATTTGACCAAAAATTCCATCAAATGAATGATCAATATACCAAAAATATGGCTGTTTTCCACAGCCACATCTCATCTATTTTCAGCTTGGAGTTATCTATCTGATCTCTATTCTTCAGGCTTCAAAATATGGCAATTTCTGATGAATTCGTTGGAGTAATTTACATGCTTTGTCCAAAAAGGCTTTAGATGCTTGAAACCAATCTCCAGCCATGGCTTACACTGGCCATTGTAATGAATAACAGCAGCTTTTCTCACATTATCAATGTTGGACTTCTCCTGATAGCCTAATCCTAACATATGCCACGATGAATCGATCGGATGAATATAGCCTCGGAAAGCTATAAGAGCAGGCGGCAGTGTACCGAACTTCCATAGCGTTAAGTTTGACTTTAGATTCTGCAGAGGGTTTAAAAAAAAGGGATGAAAAGTAAAGAGTCATCAGGCTTTGTGTTTCAGTATATTATGTCTTTCAGACTGAAATATTAATTGAAAAATGCATATTCTAACACACCTAATTATCATCTTATTGACCCCAACCATTTGGGGCCAGTTTAATGATGTTGATGAACCCTAAAAATTTCATAATTCTGAGACGTTTTAAGAAATGGCATGCTTTAAACATACAGAAGCAGATAGGCAATATTCTATCCATCATGTACTCTTGCCACATGCATAGCTATGATGATTGTTTCTTTTGACTTATATTAGAAATCACATTAAAATATTTAAAAAAAAAAAAGCATTTGCTTCTTAGAATAACTAGGTCGATATTCAATTTTCAGAAGGTCTTCTGCCATCTCCAAGAATTAATGTATATTTTTTTAACAAAAAAAAACTTAAAAGAAATAAGTATTTGGTTCCTGCAAATAAAAAATACATTGGATCATAAGATATTCAGCGTTAAATGAGTTTAAGACAACTTTGTGACTTATATGAATAAATATGTTCACAATGATTGCAACTAATAACTAAGAACTCAAGACATAAGACTCTTGAAAATTACCTCCTTCAGCCAATAGTGGTATGTATCTCTAATTTTTGTTTTCCTCCAAGCGTTCAAATCAAAGATATTCATCCCATAAGCCCAAGCGCATTCATCTGGGTCCAAATTATTAGAAATGATGGGATGAGAAAAGTTGAAATATGTCCGAAATCGTTTGGACATGACCCATTTATCATCACCATTACAAGTCTCTACAGCTCCGTTTAGCTTTCCAGCCATATTAATATCCCAAAGTGGTGACAAGTCACGTTGAATAACAACATCATCATCAAGAAAGATCACCTTGTTGAGGTTTGGAAACAACTGTGGAACACATTGAATGCATATGTTTAAGGTAGGCCAAAAAAATCTTCGGGTGTCATACAAAGTTTTATATCATTGATCAAGATAGATAAAAGGCAATGTATTCCAATCACTAATCACACTTTCTTTTTTCGTTTAGGCTTTCATTTTTTGCAAAAAAAAGGACGGAAAATAAAGAGAGACAAAAAAAAAATGGTGCAGCAGCACATTAAGTAGAATTCGCATGCATTTTCTGTATCATTTCTCTTTCACAAAATCAAGACATGACTCATGCTGTCAACGCAGTCAGATTCTTCAAAAGGTAGCTTGTTTTTACAAATTCAAGCCATTGGAGTCTTCCATTCACTCCTAATGCATAGTATAGGAAGGATCAACTATGTGCTGAGCACAACACTAGAACACAATTCAACATAGATAATTTAGAAATTTTGTTTGAATTATAGCTATTTATTTATTAATAAAATATTTATATATAAATTATTATGATATATATATATATATATATATATATATATGTATATATATATAATTGTTCATATTGATAAATCCTATAATACTATGTACTTGATATTTTTAATGTTTAACTGTTATTATGAATCAATGCCGCTAGTAGTTTAAGTTTTTGAATGATATCTATATAAAATGATCGAATCTTAAAATAATATTCCTTCTTATTTTGATCTAGTTTATATAAATGTATTTCTTCTATTATAAGTTATTACTGGCTTAGTGTTTAAGTGCCTTGTGTGTTTCTCTTTTGACCCAAGTTCAAAACTTACATGAACTTACAAAACATCTAAAATATGTTATTATAAATTTTTAAAACTGCTCAACCTATTTTTGAAAAAAGAAAAAAAAAAACAAACATATATCATTACATTTTCAAAAAACAAATAAATAAATAAAAAGCAATCCCAAAAAGGCACTGGAAGATTGTGTGCTTTAGTAGTATTCAATTTTTTTCATGATAAGATGAATGAATATCTCTAGAAAAGTAAGGCTTATTTAATTTACCTCAGGCAGGTATATGCGAAGATGGTTGAGCAGGGAAATGTATTTTGGACTCCTTGCTTGCAGTCTTGAAGCAAAAATTCTTGGGTTGTCGGTAAAATTACTTCCCTTGGCGTGATCTCCATGATAGTGATTTCGAACACCATGATGGTTCTCTATAGCTTCAAGAATAGGAACATTTTCTCTTGTCAACCAATCAAATTGGTGAACACCTTTAACCTCAACAATTGCCGGCGAAGGAGGATGTAAAGAAAACCATGAATGCATTACCGGATATGTCTTCTTGTCAGTTATAACATGAAAGACTATTTTCTTAGGCCTTAATGAAGACTTCACAGTAGATGTAAGGACAACAGAAGCTGCAAGAACATTGTCCGTTAACAAAACAAAATGGTGCAAAGAATTGTCAGAGAGCAAAGGCAGCAACTCTGGAGAAGGCAGTTGCTTCCGCGCAAGAGCATTAGACGAATATTCATCAGCTAGGCGCAAAGAAAGACAATGGATGCCCTTAGGGATAGCATCAGCTGCAAAATGCTTGTGCAACTGTTCTGCCAACTTTGATCGTTTTGCTTCTCTATCCATACTTTCCATCTACGAAGTTCATTGGTGTATCAGTAAAGATGTCTCGGATAAAATGGAATGATAAGGACAAAATTCAATTTTATTAATTTAATCAACAACATGTGTAAACGACTGAGTAAGCTAGCAATCGGGTTCCTAGTATCCAGATCAGGAAGAGAATATCTTGGCTAGAAATGCTGGTGTCTGTACATGCGAAATATACAGAGGCATTTATTCGTTCTCCATCTGAGACCACAAATTCAGTGGAATATATAGAGGCTTGGCTTTTTAGATTCGATGCCTGCACACTAGAGATATCTCTCAAATTAAAAGTTCCTTACAAAGTGTTCTATTTAAAGAAAAGGCTAAGAGTCTATAGAATGGTATTGATTTGATATACAGCTCTATAATTATTGCATTAGAGATATGTTCTTTGAAAGTTTTTAGTAACAAAAGGGTCTGAAAACGCATATTTCATATCACTGCATCTGACGGGCAGTATGTCATAGGAAAACTAGATAAATAAAAACACTCCACCATAAAATGTTTGGGACACATTAATTTGTTGGCTCAAGAAAAATGGCACGAATGCATGAATCCTACTTTGCAAACACAGGATTCCATTTCTCTTAAGTCGATTGTAATTAACCAGATTTCCCCTAAGAATAGTGTGAGTGTTTAATTAGATCTGGGGCCCTTACTTCCCATGAGCACAAGCACTCATAGTTAATTACCCATCTTAACACGTAAGAAAGAATTCTCGATTAAGGATGAATAAATTTGAGGTAATTTTAGTCTCAATTATGAGGAAAATGGAGATAAACCCGATCAGGATCTCATGATTTCGTCGTCTAGGGTATATCATATTTTTAATCTACCAACACTAACAATTATTGACTGTAGTGTCCAGGGAGTTGGATTAGCAACAATGGGTTGCCTCCTCTCAGGGATCCCGAGTAGACTGAGGTGGTTAGATGTGAGTTTTACTTTTATTGAAAGTTTTAGGATTTACATTTATTAGGATACCCAGAAGTTAATTTGGTTTGGGGATTTATAACTTCGTTAGAAGTTACATAGAAGTTTGAATTGAAGCGGGTTTTACGGCTTTTTTTAGAAGTAGCTCGGGTGTTTGAATTTTGGGTCGGGACTTATGGCTTTTATAAAAAGTAGCCCGTAAGTTTAATTTGGAGTGGGACTTACAGCTCTATTTATGAGTTGCCCAAAGATGGGTCTTACAACCTAGCTCTATAGCAAGGCTACTCGGAGATTTTATTTGGATTTGGGGTAGGTCTTATAACTTCCCTTTGGAAGTTGCCTGAAAAGTAGGTCTTACAACTTAATCCCTTAAATTAAGATGCCCTTGAATTTGAATTTAATTATTTGGGTTTTAGGGTTATTGCAATTTATTTTAGCAATTTTTCTAAAATGTGGGTCTTACGATTTCACTTAAAAGTTGCCTATTGGTGGGTCTTAAACCCTAATCCTATAGACTAGGGTGCCCAATAGTTTTGAAGTGGATTGTTTGGGATTTATGATCACTGCAATTTGTTTAGCAATTTTTCTAAAATGCGGGTCTTACGACTTCACTTAGAAGTTGCCCGTTGGCTGGTCTTACAACCTAATCCTTTAGATTAGGATGCCCAAGAATTTTGGTTGAAAGGTCTTATGGCTTCCTTAGAAGTTGCTTGGTTATTTGTAGGAGTGTTAGGGTTGTTGTACTTCATTTCAAAAGTTTTTCTAATGTATGGGACTTACGACTTCACTTAGAAGTAGCCTGATAACGGGTCTTACAACCTAATCCTATAGACTAGGATGCCCATTAAGTTGAATTTGGTTGTTTGGATTTTAGGGTTATTACAATTTACTTAGCAATTTTCCTAAAATATGGGTCTTACGGCTTCACTTAGAAGTTGCCTGTGTGATTAGATTTAGGTAGAGGCTTACGGCTTCCATTTGAAAGTAGCCCTAATAATGAATCTTACGACCTCTATTAAAGGTGGCCCGAAGATTTTGGATATGAGTGAGTCTTATGGCTTCTATTAAAAGTAGCCTAGGGATATTTGGTTGGATAGGTCTTATAGCTTCCTAAGAAGTTGTCTAACGACGGATCTTATGACCTAGCCCTGTAAGCTAAGTGGTCCGAGTTGTGGGTCTTACAACCAAGCCTTATAGACTATGATGCCCAGGTGAGGGGTCCAGAGTTGTATTATCACCTAAATATTTTCCTCAGAGGTCGAACTTACGGCTTCTATTAGAAGTGGTCAAGGGATGAGTCTTATAACCTAGTTCTTATAAACAAGGCTGCCCAAGGGTTTAGGTTTTTACACACTTCAAGGTTTTGACACTTCGGGATTTTGACACCGACGTTAGTGCTTTAGTTGTTCTGTGCTCGTAGTCTTTTCCTACTACAGCAGTCTATCACTCTACTTGTTTTCCAGCACTGTTGCTTTACTAACTTTCCAGTACTTTACTTGCAGTAGCTAGATTTACTATTTTTCAGTATTCATTTGATTTATTTATGATGTACTGATTCTTCATTTGCTTGTTTGCAAGTGTTCGTAGCCATTAGTTATAGTAGTTGGGGCTTGCAGCTACAAAGGATAGAGCCCACAGGTAGCTACAGGAGCTCGTACGGGAGAGACTTTGGAGAGTTTGAGAGTTGTTGAGTTGGAGAACTGTTGTTTGGAGAGCTTATAAGATTTGTTTGAGAGTTTGAAGAGTAGCGTTGAGTATGTTGTATATGTCAATTAGTGAAAAATATTCTCCCCCTCTCCCTTTCATTTATTGCATTTTTATTATTTTATAAATGCTCAAATACTCTCAAATTTTAAGTAATCGCTCTTGGATTTAAATTACTCTCGGATTTTAATTTTGCTCTCGAATTTTGCACAACTCACGGATTTTAATTAAATTAATTTCATTAATCAAAATAATTAATTTTGACTAATTAATTTTGATTAATTAAATTATTCTTAAATTAATCAATTTTAATTAACTAATTAATTTTCAATTAACTAATTTTAATTAACTAATTATTTTTTATTAATTAATTTTAACTAATTAATTATTTTTAATTAATTAATTTTAACTAATCACTTAGTTTCAATTAATTAACCTCAATTAATTAATTAATGCTAATTAATTAGTTAATTTTTATTAATTAATTTTAATTAATTAATTGATTTAATTGATTAATTTTAAATTTATTTAATTAATCTCAATTAATTAGTTCCAATTAATTAATTGCTCTTTAATTAATTAATTCCAATTAATTAATTTCATTTCAATCAACTAATTTTTAATTAGTTAATTGAATTTGCTCTCCAAAATGTTTGAAGAAAAGATTTTATAATTTCCAAAAAATTTCGGCAGCCTCCCTGCGTCCCCTCCCCACCGGGGAAAATTGGAACGACATTTGCCGTAATTTCTTCCTACCCGGAACTATGGTCGACGGCGTAGGGTCTTCTAATTTAAAACAATCTCGGCTGGATCTTAAGATACAACGGCCTGCCATCCGCCCAGATCTAAAATTGATGGCGCGGGTCTTCGATTTAAACATTCCTAGCCAGACCTAAGGTCGACGGCGCAGGTCTTCAACACTTGTTTAAAAGTCCTTTTATCCATTTTTCTTGTTATATCACCCTCTTTCTTTTTTTTATAACATTATAATTATAATTATAAGTTTAATTATAATTACATATGTATGCATACATATTACATATAAACAGAGAGGGAGCACACAGATGTCGGGTCGGAGCAAGTCGCGCACGAGTGTCGAATCAACTACTTGGATTTATGAGTTTTGGCCGAAATGTGCGAAAGGAAGAAATTCGGTTACTTTGGCAACGAGCAACACTAGTCGTTACTTCCGCTCGAAATGTTGTAACTTCGGATCTTATAGGAAGGGAAAGTCGTCAAAGTAGCGAAGTCGGACAGCCACTAAGGAACTGAAGGGCGACACGTGCAATCTCTCCGTCTCCTGAGAAGCAACGAAGTCGGATAGCAACGAAGCCGAAGGAGCGAATTCAAATAGCCACGAAGGAGCCGAAGAAGCAAGGCGTGATATCTCTGCGCCTCCTGCGAAGCAACGAAGCCGAACAGTAACGAAGGAGCCGAAGAAGCGACGGTACAATCTCTGTGTCTCCTGTGAAGCAATGAGGCCGAACAGCACGAAGGAGTCGAAGAAGCCACGCAATCCGTTTCTCCCTTTTTTTTCGATCGCTCCTACCGATCATTTTAAAGGAATAAGCGGGCGGTTACCTTATTTTGAATGAAGGGTTGCTTCGTTTGGAGGCAAACCGTTCGAGGTAGGGCCGACAACAAGTACGTTGCTTCATATTGCTTCGATTTTTTTCTTCTTCACTTTTTCTTTTATAGTCAACATAATTAAAGCTCTATAGAATAAAGTAGTAAATAAATGAGAAATTTGAAACGTGTGATGCATCAACCATCTAAAATAGTGCATATAAGAAACAAGTACCGTTGCCTTCAGAAAAACAGCAAATGTCTTGGTATCATACTGGTTTTTCTTTATTTCAATAAGAAACTCATTGAATGATCCTGGCAATCTTGCTTCTGATGGAATCTCCTCAAAATTAACATGATTAAAAGTCTCATACAAATCTCTCATAAGCCTCTGCATAAATTCAACCAAGCAATAAAAATTATTATTAGTTGCCACTCCTCAAGCAAAGGTAGCCATTCATTGACCATAGCTTCACAGCTTACATATATCAATTTTTTATTTTAGTTAAATGTATTAAGAAAAAATATATATCAATATATAGGAAGAAACAGATATTTACCACAGAATGATCCGTCCTCCTTCCAAGTAACTTTGGGCCAAGCCGTCTTCCTAAGCAATCTAACAAAAAGAACGAGAACCATGAAAAATATAAATACACGACACCACAGTTTATAACAAGGACAAGTAAGCAAAGCACCAATAAACTCAAATAAGCAATATATATATATATATGGTTTTAAATATACAAGTAAAAGGCTAATTTGAGATATAAAGCAAGCAGCCATTAGCACATGAAAACATGGCTGCTTGATGATGTCATTCTAGAAATGAGCATGCAAATTAGCCAAATGGCTGAAGAATAGCATGAAAGACTAGACAGAAAAACAAAACTGTGATGAAAGCACGTGGCACAAGCCAGTAAAACTCCTAGATCATACATTTGTATGAGTCGGTGTATAAATTTCCCAATCATCATTCTTGTTGAGTGTTGTTTGAAGTATTGAACATACTCTTCACAAATCATTTTGAAGAACTTCTATCCATAAACTTACATCACCACCATTTCCTTCATAATCCTTTTATATTAATTTTGTCAACTCATCTAACAGGTGCATCCTACCCTTATCTGCACATGTCCAAAACACCATACTCTATTTGAACTTTTCAGTCACATTATATTTAATAGATGTTGCTCCAACATTTCCTCTACTATAATCATTCCTTAATTTATCCTTCCTAACTTTCTCACACATCTATCTTAACAATCTCATTTATGTCATTTGTAGATATTAATGACTTTTTTATAGCCCAAAACATTCATATCCACACAATATTGTCAGCCTAATTGTGATTTAATAAAATTTACCTTTAAGCCTCCATAATATACTCATGTCACACAAAACTCCCAAAGCACTTCTTCATTTTAATCATCTATCTTTGATTCAGAAATTATATTGTCATCTATATCTTCATATTGTTTTTGTAAAATACATAAAAGATACTTTAATTAATCAAATATAGGTATCACTTTATATCATAATAATATTAAATGATAATTATTAACATCATTCCCACTAAAATTATATCTCATACACTCAATTTTGTTTTTGTATTTCCAAGACATTTATCTACTAAATATTTCTTCCGTTATTTTAATTTTTCATTGATTTTAATGGATGACTCTAACAATTATAACTATATCATCTGCAAAAAGCATATACTAAGGCACCTCATTTTCTTTATCCTATGTAGTAAATCTATAGTAATTAAAAACCATTGTGTCACTCCACAACTACTTTTAATACTAGTTAGTACATCATCATGAATATTGTTAATAAAACAACATGTCTTTGGCAACATTCCTACCTTAAAGCATAACAAATCAATTCCATAGTACTCGATCATATATCTTCTAAAGATCAATAAAATTATACAAATATCTTATCATTGTTATCTATAATTCTTCATTAAATGTCTTCAAACAAAAATAACTTGCATCATAGATCTTCCTGGAATGTTGGTTCTCTAAAAGTAACATAATTTATAAGCCTATATTACATTATTTTCTCTCATAGCTTCATTGCAATGGGTTATAAGTTTAACAAGCACAATCCTAAACTTTATTTTTATTCTAAAATATTGATATCAAATTGTTTCTTCTCAAATCATTTGACATCCTCTTTTCTTTCAAATTTTTATTAAAAAGATTTCTTAACCAAATCATTATATATATACCTTATCTTTATACATCGTTTTCAGAGCCAACTCCATCTAACTTTTTTGGATCAATCTAAAATATATTTTACTATATTCTTCCAAAATAATTTCTTCCTTACATCTCCCATTTAGTAATTTCTCACAGTAATATTTTCAGTTTTTCTTGATATATTCCTTTTTAACCAATATCCTATTATCTATACTTTTAATAAATCTAACTTTGATAAAAAAAATATCTAGATCTCTTATTTTATATGAACCTAAAGCCTTACCTTTAAATAGCTTTTTTTAGAGTCAACTCCACTTTATTTTTAAATCAATCCATAATATATTTCATTATATTATTTATTATACTCTTCCAAAATTATTTCTTCCTTAAATCACTCATTTAGTAATTTATCAAAGTAATATTTTCATCTTTCATTGATATATTCATATTTAACTAATATCCTATTATCTTCACTTTTAATACATCTAACTTCATCATAAGTCCTAAATCTCTTATCTCATGCCTTTGTGATTCTATATATCTATTTTTATCTTTTCTTAAGTACCAAGCCTATTATATAATCATCAAAATTTATATATTTTTCTTTACTTATACCTCTTCATAAGATTTTAACTTTCTTATGATCATTATAAGCCTAAATAGTATTTAATTTTTGACATGTTATAAAAATAGATTTCTTTTCCTTAATTATCCAATGTACATATTCTCACACTACCACCAGCATTCCTTAAACCAAAAAGAAAGTAGGTCAAGCATTCCCAAGAAAGGTCAAATTAAAGAAGCCCATCAAACATGCAGTAGATGTAACAATTAAGTAGCATCGTCATCATCATCACCATCATATTAGACCTGTAACCCAGTGGTATTGCCCTTACCTCAACAAGGAAACCTAGGATTTAATCCTCGAAAAAAAACATTATCATCTTCATTACCCTTATCCCAACTATTTAGAGTAGGCTTTTTAAATTCTTATTCTCCATTCAATATTTTTGAGTGAGGTGTTAAAACTATTTTATGCAAATCCCTTTGCACAATCTTTTAAGTCATTTGAAAATCTCTCTTATTCCTGTTCCTGATCTTTGCACTGTACTGGAGGAAAATGATCTGATTTTCTCAACCACAGATAAATATGAACTCCTTGACCAATTAGCCAACTATAGATCCGTAGCTAAATATGTAATGTTACAAATGAGAGTAAAAGAATATTATCCTTAAAGTAAAGTTGATTACACCTGCAACTAGAATGAAAATATTCTGCTCCATTTAACAGCCCAATGATAGTTGCTATGGGATCTCATATTTCGCAGCACTACAAGGTCAAGAACATCTGTTCTATTGCTGTTCCTGCAGCTTGCATACAAATGAATTACAAGGAAATTCCTCGCCGTATATCCATGGCCAACAATAGAATTTCAAATGTGGATGTTATCTACTATAAATGAACAGTGATAGCCCATTATCATCAATCTTAAATTAATGAAGCATGCAACCAAGAATGAAAAAAAACATCCTACCAATTTAATAGAGCAATGATAGTTGCACGGGATCATAAATTCAGCAGGAAGTTTTTTTTTTTAATCAAGTCTGTCAGACTATGAAGGAGCTCAGTTCGCAGATGACAGTTCGCAGATGAAGAGATGAAATGTCTACAACAAGTGACGGCTCAAGCTAGAAAAATAACATCACTTTTACGAAAGTGAAAGAGCAAAAATAACAGATCAATGAGCACATTTTGATGTATGGTCAATCTTTACAAATAGTGACTAACAGAAAGTATCAATCTCACTTTCTTTTAGGGTGTTTATCCATTACCACAGCAATAAAATTGGAATGCAAACTAATAATAAGAAGAAATTTTTAACAAAAGCCACACACAATCCCAGTGAAATTCCTCGTGAATTTTGACGAAAAAAATAGATGAAACATAAACAAAATTGCTATAAATCCAAATGCTTATGAGGTTGTTGAACCAAAGAAGGATGAGCTGTAAGATTAAAGTGGCAGTAAATGGCTAGGAAAAAATAACACGCATAATAAATTTGTGAAATAAATAAATAATAACAAAGGTTCACAACTATTGAATCATGTCGGAAGTCAGGCATGGTACCAGCTGGCTAGGTACATCAAAAGAGATTCCGTAAAGTTTAGTCAACAATAGAACCAT
Organism: Dendrobium chrysotoxum; assembly: GCA_019925795.1. Taxonomy (NCBI): domain Eukaryota; kingdom Viridiplantae; phylum Streptophyta; class Magnoliopsida; order Asparagales; family Orchidaceae; genus Dendrobium; species Dendrobium chrysotoxum. Next base: position 55,522,750 of record CM034303.1, read on the forward strand.
AGTTTGTCCAAGATGTTGCCAAGGAGGCCATGCTATAGAGTAAAATCTGCACTACATATAGATGTGTAGTTATCTATACAGAGTTCATTTGGAGCTAAAAAGAACTGATTGAAAACGCCATTCACATATACATGAACGCTGGTCAGATCCATTAATTCTCAATACAAAACGTTCTTTCAAATCTACATGAAACAATTCATAACAATTACAATATGTTTTAATTTTCTGACAGCATCAAAGCAGATGAAATTTTCAAGAGGAAATGCCAAAAGAAACCCTAACCAGCCACATCAGAAACATAATCAAATCACCCAAAAACCAAGAGAAAACAACCACATCCACAACAAACTCAACACACAAATGAAGAGCTCTAAACCAGATAAAATCCAAGAGCATATACGATGTTTGAACACCAGCACGAGCACGAGTTAAATCATTCATTTGCAACCAATATAACCATATTCATAGACGCAGATTGAAAATTTTCACATAAAAAACCCGCCTATTTCATTCCAATCGCAAGTAAAGATAAATTTCTGATGGAAACAATTGCAATTCATATCAAGGTGAGTTATGACGCAAGAGCAAAGGTCAGAGAGGGAATAATACCGAGAGAGGAGCAGTTGTCGACGCCCTCAAGGGTGACGACGGCGGTGAGGATAAAGACGAAGGGGAGGAGGAAGGCGAGTATTAGGACGGTGTAGAAGAGATTTCGGTAAGGAGGTGGGCGAGCGGCGGTTCCAACCTTAACCTTCATCGAGTCGAGGACCCCATTGTTGCTGGAGATCGTGATGGTTCTCATGCTCGGCGAGATCCGGAGCTGCATCCTCCCCTCTAATGCAAAGGCGGTAGCGGAGGAGAAGGAAACGGCGGCGGAGGGTTGTCGGTGGAGGCGGTGCTAGTCGGCGTCATCGAATTTGATCCATAGAGCTCGATTCAGCTCTCCATCGGAGGAGAGGTGGGGACGGATTACGGGAAGTTTACCTCTTTTTCTTTTGAGAGCGAGAGAGAGAGAGACGCGGGTTATTCACTTATTCTATCAAAATTTATATTTTCTAAGAAATTAAAAAAAATTGCATACATAATTTTTATATTTATAAATGAATATCTAAAATTTAATAAATAATATTTTAATATCTTAATCATATAAAAATATATTTTATTATAAAAATAATAATAATAATAATATTTTTATATAATTTAAAATTTTAAATATTATATAAATAATATTTAAATTTTAAATATTCGATATATAAATATATAAAAATAATATAATATTCATATAAATCCCTAAAAAATATTTTTTTATATTGAAATAATTAAATCTCATAAATTTATAAATTAATTTATAAGTGCTTTTACTTGTAACAGTATCATCCAAACTTGATAACATAATAAAATTATTAATTTTTATGATTTTTTTAATCACAAAATAGCTTAATTGTGTAAAATACATATATACATAAATTTTATAATTTATTTTAGATATTTGAATGCTAATTTGTAAAAAAAAAAAATTCAATGGTAAATTCATGAAACTGAAAAAGAAGCAAAAGAATATATTTGTAACATATGTATAGTGCATACATTATTATTTTTCTTATTAAATTTTTATTTGAAGTTTACTTAAAAATATTTAATTGCATGATAGTCGTTCACTTTAATATACAATTAATTTACAAATTTAAATTTCATTTATTAAATTTTATCATGCTATTAAAAATATAACCTAAATTCTAATAAAATACTATTTTTAATTAAATTTAAACTAATAATTAATTACAAGAATTGATATACTTCGCAAAATTATTTCAATCAAATAAAAATTTTAGCACAAATTTTCAAATCGGATTAAGAAACAATCCAAATCAAATAAGAAATATGTGACATTTAATTCAAAAGCCAATCAAACTTGGCTAGCTCAATGTATTTACTATTTGAAATCATCTGATTCAATGAGCTGAATCTAAGTGGCCAAAATCGTGGTAAGTTTTAGCACATTTTGGCCTTGAACTATTGAACTAGGCCAAACTAAATCAAGCTAATCAATTCAGACAAGTCCAAAGGCCAATCGACCCCATATTCCTTAGCACTTGACCTAAGCAAGTAGCGCAACCTAGAGCCAACTATGAACGATGGTTCGATTGTAACACTACTTAGATTCTTCTCCTTGAGAGGAGTCCAGTCAACCCTGCTTTCAGACACGATGGTGGGGCTATAGATTATGCATAGATCATTGGGGAAGATTGAATGATCAAAATCGAACCTATTAAACGAGTGGGACAACTCCAAATTTCCTAATTAAGAAGTTGAAGTGAATTGAAGTTCTATTTGTTCAATTATACCCGTAAAATAAATAAGGAATAAGAATGTGTCGTCTTGTATACAATCGAATAGACATTTTGGGAAGGGGTTTTGATTGATAGAAAAGAAGAATCTAATTCAACCGATATACCCTTAGGCATAGACATACATAACATAGAAATCACACTTGGATAGGGTGGACAATTAATTAGAGCAATAGGAGCTATAGTGAAACTAATGGTAAAAGAGTGTAAATCGGATATATTAAGATTACCATATGGGGAGGTCCGTTTGATATCCAAAAACTTTTTAGCAACAGTCAGACAATTGGGTAATGTTGTAGTGAACTAAAAAAATTTCGATAGAGTTGGATCTAAGTGTTGACTAGGTAAGCATCAAGTGATTAACAAAGAATGATACTTTGTTAGTCAAAACCCATCTTATTCTTCCTTAATCACTAATCTTCTTTAATGGTAGGATAAGAGTCAAGCGATTGTGTGTCGGTGGATGTTCAACTATCTCTTGTCATTATGTTGTTGCACGACCAGTTGCTTGATATCATGTTCACCCACGTGCTGATGCTCGCCGTCACCGCCACTTATAACTCTTAGCACATCAAAGCTCTTTTACTTCCACCACATGAAATTAACTTATACTAATGCATTCTCTAATTATCAAAATGATAGTCTTTACAAATCTTTTGCTTACATTAGTGAAAATCATAGTCAAAATCATTTTCTTACAATCTTACCTCCAATGTAGTAAGTTCATTGATATGCTTGAAAGAGAATAGAAGTTCTCCCAACAAAGTGCAATAATTGAAATTAGGACAGGACCTAGCTGTAATTATAGCATGATGCCAATTGAAGGCAAACCAATTAAATACAATTAAAGATTTGACACTAATTGATTTGGTATAAATTAATTGTTTTGATTGATCTTCTATGAAAAGTAATCATATTTATTAATGTCTTTGTACTATCAAATTACAATCATCTAATTACATAATTGATCATATTCATTATAAAAACCTTGATGCATCAAATTGATAAATTTGTAAAATTTTGAATTTTTTTAAAATAATAATAATAATAATCTTACAAGAATGAATGATTTTGATTATGGACTTTTATCCTCTTAAGAAAGAATGATTATTCTCATTATGATTTATATTTAAAAATTTATTATTTTATGTTTTCTTTAAATCTAAGACCACATCTTTAATTATATTCTACAACATGAAATTTAATTGATGGATAAATTTCATCAATTTTCATAGTAATTTATCCTCTCATCAAGTTTGTATAAATTAATAATGATAGGATGTCAAAGGAAGCTCATATAAAGGCTATTTTAATTTTTATCTATATATTTTACTAATCAAAACTATCAAATTCATTCTAAATATCATTAATAACCATTTTATTTAATTCAAAATAATTTGAAAATTTCTATAATTTAAAATTCTTAACTATATATCTTCTCATAAGATCACAGATAATCGTCGTAAAATTTTAAATGCATTTGATTAATGATCAAGTAATTTTAAAATTTTCAAAATAATGAATGCTATATTTTTATCCTAGGAAAGAAAAATACATCTCTCCCACACTAATACATACATACATACACACACATAGAGAGAGAGAGAGAGAGAGAGAGAGAGAGAGAGAGAAATTTTGAGGAAAAATCATGAAGTCTCATTGTGGACATGTCAACTGCCTAGCTAGAACCTATCAATCTTGCAAACAAAATGCCACCAAACTTCAATAAAAAATAATCACCTTTTTCAAATTATCCTCAAATAATTATTGAACTTAGCTTATTATTATCACAGTTAGGCTTTGCTTGGGATGGCTTTCTTACTGTTTTTAAAAGCAGCTTTTTAGTACAAAATTTTTTTGAGGTAGAAATTTTATGCTAAAAAACTGTTTTAAAAAACAGTAAAAAAACAATCTCAAACAGAGCATCAATTTTAAATTTTCAACTTAAATTTAGAGTTAACACTCGTAATCGGTTGACTATTACCCCAAATCAGATGCTAAATTTCGAAGTTGATGAGGAGTACAGATAGGGCAAACATCAAGTCAGATTCGAGCGAATCAAACTAGATTTGCATTTGAAATAGCCGCAAACAGCTCAAATTCAACTCAAAATCAAAATGCACTTTGTGTACATTTTACTTGACTCAAAAATAAAATATTTCAAGTCAACTTCAAATGAATTCAAATTCACTTTGATTGTTGAGCTGCACATGTGAGAGAAATTATAATTTAATCACTAAGATTTTGTTTGGGACAGCTTTTTTAATGCTTTCTAAAATATTTTTTTACTATAAAAAATTTTTGAATTAGAAATTTTTTTACTAGAAAGCTACTTTAGAAAACAATAAACAAGCTGTCCCAAACGAAGCCTAAGTCATCCACTAGAAGCACAAATACCTATATATATAAGAAATTTTAGTATAATTATTGACAAATAATTTAATAAAAGTTATAGAGTAATTCAAATAAATTCAAAATTTAAAATAGTTGTTCATATATAAACAAAAAAAGCATAGAAATGGGGCCACATACCTTTGTTTTGAGCCATGCATGACAGCCAGGAATTAATCAAAAGGATGCAAGGGGTGCCCTCCAAAAAAAAAATTTCTTCATTCATGAAAGAAAATCCAAGCATAAACCACCATATATTTGCAAGCAGGAATTTGTTCTTAAATAGCCCATATTTTTTGGACCTGTCTTGTCCAGCATCTTCTTGTGGTACCAAAAATCTTGTCATCACCGCATGCTTCTTTCCTTTGTGTCATAAAAGATTATAAATTAGCAAAATTTCCAATATGGCCTTGATTATAGAGAGATATATATATATATTAACTCTTCTTCGATCGTGATCAACTTATCTTCGAAGAAGATTCGATTATGTCTTGAAGATGGGTCAGTCAATTTTAAAAATTAAGCGAATAACATTTAATTGTATTCAATCATGATTTGAAGATTACTTAGATTATTCAATCAAGATAAAAAAGCTGAATGTGACTAGTAGATAGCTCTAACATAACATGTTTTTCAGCGGGTAAGCTTGTTGCAGGCTAGAATATACGCGGTGGTAGAGAAGGAATTTTACGTCTTAGTGTTGCACAGATATCCAGCTAACACACAAGGAACACAAGATTTTTTACGTGGAAAACCCTAGAAGGGGGAAAAACCACGGGGCCTGGCCCAGTTGAAATGATTCCACTAGAACTTAAGTTAATTACAGTGAGCTAACTCGCCTCCGAGGGCGATCATATTACAAGTATAAACCGTCGGGTTGAAGTCGAGGGTATGAGAAAATCTGATGTCGTGCTGGTGGAACTGCGGGGTCTTCGGCAGAACTTCGGGTCCTAGGTGGTAGTCCGGCGGAGTGTAGGGTCTTAGGTGGTGGTCCGACAAAGTGCAGAGCCTCAGGTGGTGGTCCGGCGAAGTGTAGGGCCTCAGGTGGTGGTCCGGCGAAGTGCAGGGCCTCAGGTGGTGGTCCGGCGAAGCAACGGCGTCAAGAGGTGGTCCGACGGAGCAACGGCGTCAAGCGGTGGTCCGGCGTAGCAACGGCGTCAAGCGGTGGTCCGGCGGTGGTCGAGGAGGAGCAAATGGGGCAAGAGCTCTCTCTTTCTCTCTTAGGATTAGGTGTCCCCTTTAAGGAGGAGAGGGGGCTCTATTTATAGATTTTTTGGAGTGGCATAGCTCATAAATAGGTGAAAGATCAAGAGTAATTAGGGAGTGGTTTGAATGGACGGCCGATATTGAATCCCTTGATCGTGAGCCGTTTGCTAGATATTTGGAGGCCTTAGAGATATCGGATTTTGGCGTTCTTAGGCTCGTTGGATTCATCTCGTCTAGACGCTCGATTAGACTATAAGCACGTCATATTTGGAGACCGTTTGGTAATCCAAATTATGGTTTGAACCTTCCAACAGCGCTTCAGACCCTTGATTTGGACCCATTTGGGCTCGGATTACGTTGAATTTGGTGCCGTTGGGTTTGTATTTCCGAGACGTTCAGTTCGACTACAAGTTTGTCGAAATCGGAGTTCGGGTGGTCCCAATTTTAATGTTTGAAGTTTCCAACCTGATTTTGCCTCGAGATTCGTGCCCGGTCAAGATAATTCTTCGAGGATGTATCAAAGCTGAAGTTTAAGAACAAAGGAGTTTTAGAGTTTAGAGTGAGAAGCTTGTTTTTAAGTCTAAATGACAAAGCAAAAAAATATCGATAACCTTCAAAGATGTCGAATAAAGAGAGACCGTCAACAATAACAACAATAACATCAAGCATTTATCCCACTACGTGAGGTCGGCTACATGAATCTTTTTTCTCCATTGTGTCCAGTTAAAAGTCAAATTATCGTTTAAATCTAATAAAGAAAGATCATTTCTAAAAGCCGAAGACACCCTTTGAAATCATCGGAAAAGGAGAAGAAGAATCATCGAGCTTTTATAACAAAGATTACATGATTATTTGGCAAAAGCTTTAACTATTTTTAAAATGGGGTGCTTTGGTCTAGAAAAAAAAATTTTATCAAAATTTTGCTTTTATGGGATGCATAAAGTTAATTTTATATATATATATATATATATATATATATATATATATAATATAAATTTTATTTTTAACGATTTTTCTTACTGTTTTTTTATTATTTTTTTATTATAAAATTTTAAAAGACCCAAAAGAAATTATAGTTTAAGAAAAAGTAGTTTTTTTAAGGTGGGACATAGCTTTTGAGAAAAGAGCTGAAGCTGTCAGATGATGAGGTCATTGTCTTTTTTTTTATTGAGAATTTGTGGCAGTTGTAAAATTAAAATTATGAGATCTTTTTTCAAATCAATAAAAAATCTCTAAAATAAAAATTATTTAAATAGTAAATAAAAAACTTAAAGCTTTAGATATTAGAAACTAAAGACAGTGATAAATAATGAATTGTATGAAGTGAGAGTGGATAGAGACTTGACAGTGAGATTTTAACTTTTATTTTTATATTATCTCCTATATTCAAATGCACTAATATTTACTAAAATTTAATAATATTTGCTATGATTTGAGGGGCATGATGGATAAAGTAGTTATGAGGTCAAAATCTGATGAGAAGCTATGGAGTAAAGCTGTAAAGAGAGCAAGTGGTGTTATCTTTATTAGATGCCATGCATGACATGATGATGCATCATGCATGGGAGCTTCATGTCTGTCATGTCATGCCAATCACTTTTCATGAAAGTTATGGGTAATTATAGGGATCCTTTGGCATTGTAAAGGGGGAATTGGCATTCAATGGTTGTGATTTTTATATATAATATATTGGACAAGATTTATTATGATTCTAATGATAATAAAATGATTAATATTGGTAAAAATCACAATAGAAAAATAAAGAAAGTAATCAGAGCAATATGAGTGGAATCCGAAAGAGCTCAGGATGAACAACTAAATTTTTTTTTCTTAAAGAATAAGCACTTCAATTATTTTTGCCCACCTTTAATAAATATAATTGCTCAAATTCTACGAAAATTTTTTTTTTTCCTATTTTTACATAAAATTATACATTTTATAATTCTTTTGCTAACCCTCAAAAGAGAGGTTGGATCTGCCCCTGATAGCAAAAATCTCTATATTTAGGCTTCATTTGAGACGGCTTTCTTCTTGTTTTTTAAAATAATTTTTTAATACAAAAATTTTAATTTTTATAAAATTTTTCATTAAAAAGCAGTAAAAAAATCATCCCAAACATAGTAGAAATCTGTATTTTCTCACAGCAAGATAACATACTATATTTGCTGATATCTCCAATTTTATAGGATGTCTAATTTTTCATGCATTTCTTTTAAAACACAATAGATTATTTAATCTATGTGCTGTAACCAAAGAAATTGATTCAATGAAATTGAAAAAAAAAACAAGAAAACCGAAATGATTGGCTGTAGATTCATAATAAATCTACAGATTATTTAGATTTCCTTTCATTTCCTCTGCCTGCCGTTGGTTTGTCTCCTTCACTCATAAATATGATCACCCAGAACATCCAAACCTTTCTTTAGTCTGCAAGTTACAAATATAAGTATATATATATATATGAACTGTTACTCATATGACATCATCATCAACATTCATCAAGGCACAATTGAGCAAGAAGATTCCCAATCATCAGGTAGCAGACAAAATTGCAGATGATTCACATATCTGTCACCAAAAGAAAGTCATTTTTGAGAATCAACCACCATGAATTTAAAACAGCCATAAGCACTTTTAAGCTCAAAAAGTTCGGTTGGAAACACATGAAAATACAGAAATATTAAGCCAGAGTCGCACAGAAATACAAATATGAGCTTACACAAACCCTTTTCACCATGATTACACTGTCGAGGGGTTCAAACTATATACAAATTAACAGAAACATGAACCTCTTTCATTTCCAATCGAGCATGTCCAAAAGCCACAGTACCTCATCCTCGGAGCTGGCGGCATCGCAGAAATCGATCTCGATTCCAAACACATCCATGATATTGTCATTATTACTGCCAAGAAAAGCAAGGAAACCCAAGCTCTTATTCCAGATATAAAAGGATGAGCGGGAGAGAAGTTCAGATAGTCATAAGCTAGTGCCCTGTATGCATTACTGTCAATGTAATCAAACAGAGCTTTGTTAAGAATGCATGCCATTTTATTGGTATCTCGGCGAGCAGCTAGAACGGAGACAGTGATGTGTTGTCCTAAAGGAATGGTGAAGCTTGGTTCAACTTGCATTATCATCTTGTAATCCGGGTCATCGAGATGAGCGGTGATGATTTCTGATATGTCTCGAGGTCTGTTCTTTATTCCGTTTTGAAGGTTTGGACCCGAGATTGCTTCGGAGAAGATGAGTTGCTGCTCAGACCAGAGATCAATGTAGAATTCTAAGTCTTCAAAGGATATTTGTGGTGGGAGGAGGGGTTGAGGAGGTGCAGGTTTGGAGAAGGTTTGGTAGAGTTTGTGGTAGCTTAGAGTGGGTGGAGGCCTTTTGCAGATAGAAGGCCATCTTTTGGCACAGATGCATTTCCAGAAATATTCATCCTTGGCTATGTCTCTCCATTGACGAGATACTACCATGCAGGAGGTTAGATCATCACCATCCAAAAGTGGAAAAACAGCTTTGAGCACTTCACCAAATGACCGATCTCTTGTCATTCTTTAATTAAAAGGACAGGTGAAGGATAATTAACGATATGTATAAGATTCCTGAGAGTTAAAGGAATAGAATTTGAAGGGATTTAGTAGGTATCTTTTAAAAATAGTTAAAAATACAGCAAAAGCATGTTCAGCATTAGTACGCAAAAACATAAGTCTCTCTATTATAATTATTGCTTATCAATTCTTTCTAATTTTACCACACAGCTGTCTTAACTAACACACTTTTACAAGTAAATAAAGTAAAACGATATCAGAAAATATGATCATATAATGGTGACAAAATAACTCCAGCATAAGACAATCAACAATATTACAAAATTTAAAGATGAAATTATACTTAGGGATGTTAGTTTAATGTTTTCTTTGATGCAATACTATTTTATTTATGATAAGCAGTGTTTGGATTAATGTTACATCTCAAATTGAGGTGCGTGAATGCTGTTGTGAAAGACATTCAAGATGCAATGATCCTCAATGTTGATGGTCCAATGCTGTTGCCGAGATATTCAAGATGCAATGATCCGCAATGTTGATAGTTCAATAAAGTGTTGATAGTCCACTGAAATCATGGATATTATGCTCAAATACATATTTTCATTCTTCTTCTCATATAGAACTAATGACAAATTATCCTTCAAGTGATTATGATAAAGCTTCTCTTGCTAGCGATGAGCCCTTAAATATTGTGTGCATTGGTGATGTGATACACTAAATTGTAAAGGAATCATATGGAAGCAGAACATGGTCAGGCGCATTCTTGGCCTAAGAAGAAGTTTAATTTCTATGGGATAGCTGGCAAAAAAATAAAGCAACGCCACATTCAATGTTGACATCTATCCAAATACTGGACAAATTGGATGCTATTTGGTTTACCAGAAATGACGTTTTGCTACCATTAATAGCACTGGATAAATATGAGTGGAAAAATATATATGGGCGTATCTCAGTCATTTTTTAAAGCAAAGTATTATGCTCAGACTGCAAAATAATAGGCTTCCTTTCTAGCCTAACATTGTTTTGCTGACAGTTGAGAGCAATCATATAAATTAAAAAAATTTCTCTCATCTGATATGTGAGTTTTCTCTTGGGAACTCAACTACTAGATACAAAGAAGATAGAATATTACTTCCCATTCATCACTTCCCAGCTTCAAATGAGGTGAGAAAGTTCCAATGACTAACTACATTTGATGCACACAAACCAATACAAAAGCAACATTTTGGATGAAGTCCCCAGCCAAATCTATTATAAGAAAAAAAAGAAATAAAACATATATTGATGAGGACATTTGCAGGAGATTCTGGTGCGTCTATCACAGGACGAATCATAGATCGACGGCCACGATTAGGAGTCTTTATTTATGATGGACTTTATGTATTTCTTATGCTTATGTTTTAGTCTTTTCCATTGCACCCCTATGTGAGATTAGTTTGTGTTCTAGCCCCGAGGGCATTTTAGTCGTTGAGTCTCTTTTTTTTGAGGCCTATATATGAAAGCCTTTGCTATTATATGAGGATGATGATTAATGAAAAATTTTGCATTCGTGTTCTCTTGAATGTTGAGAGCTCTAGAGAGAGGAGAAGTCCCAAGGTGAGGGAAAAAGCAACTCCCGCCAGCCGCAGGAAGTGTCCAGACTCTCTGTTTCCCCCTTCCCCCTTCCTTTCCTCCACCCTCCTTCTAGCCGAACCCCCCCCCCCCCCCCACGCAAAAAAAAAAAACCGCCGACCCAAACCCTCCATTCTCCTAACTGTCGGCCACGAAAGCCCTTCCCCTTCCCATAGCCACCGGCCCAAAATCTCAACCCTAACCCTAGCTGTCGGCCCTAACCCGAATTCTCTTCCCTAAGCTGCTGGCCAACCCCTCTCTTGGCTCCAAAATTTCAAAATCTAGTATTCTAAACCCTTCCTAATTTAGCCCTTTTTTACTTTGGAAACAATTTTAATTCATATTCAAATAAATTTGAATTTGAATTTTGTTTCCTAAATAAGGAGCCCTATTTTAGGAAGGTCCCTTAAATCATGTCTATTTGAATTTTAAATAGGATTGGATTTAAAATATCCCTTCCTATTTTAGGATTCTAAATAAAGCAAGCATTAACTCCTCCACTCAAAAGCCCAAATCCCCCCTAGCAAGCCGCTGGCCCCTCCCCTTTCTCTCTCTTCTACATTATCTCTCTTTCCCTCTTTGGAACCAATCAAACCCCTCATCAAAGGGCCGCCCCCCTACCCTCCTCATTTTCCCTCTTTGTATTAGAAATTCAAATTTCAAATTCTCCCATTCAATTCCCAATAAGACCTGAAATTAAATTTCAGATTTCGAATTTACCTTCCCTCCCTAGTCTATCCCCAAAATCTAAAATTAACTCAGCCCCTCTCCTAGCCTAGGCCGACCACCAAGTCCCTCCTTCTCCTTACACCTCTCCTCCCATGCTTGATACGTCATCTAAGGAAGAAGACACACAACCTCCTCGGCCTCCTTACTCATGAATGGCCGACCCCGAGCATGATCATGGATTCGTGTAAGACCCCCAAGGACGAGTAGACGTTATTCGGTCTCCCTTCTTTGATATCGATTTTGAGATCGACCACTCCATCGAAGACTACATCAATCGGATCTTCTTACCTTGACAAACGCCATCGACGAGCATCAACTTCCCGTTCAGTGGCAAATTCTCCCTCTTCCACCAATCACCTCTTCTCCGAATAACTCTTCATTGAGTTATACTGTAAGTGCTTATTGTCTTGTGGTGGCATCATTAATATTGTATAAATTATTCTTCGCTAAAACTACTCAAGAGTGTGAGTGAGGGAAACTCAAGGTGACCGTTCTATTTGTTAGCCGGTGGATTCTTGTAATCGACAAATTAAGCATCGGGTATTTTTGTTCTTATTTTAATTTCTCCCTACTCTTTATTGTAACTATACGCTATTATAAGATTTTTTAACTGAGAAATCTTGGAATCAAATCTTGTGAAACATTAAAATCTTAATTAGCAAGCTTAATAACTTTTTATTATTTCCATGCAATTCCTGCAACTGCTTTATGTTTCACATCATATATAATCAAAGAGAAAATATTTGAATTCAGATACTAGCATTTCAATCAGATGAGGATAAAACAATTAGATTTTGACACTAGTTGAGATCCAGAGGAGCATCATAACAATAAGTAGCTTCATAGGTGGCCAACGAGAAAACCTAACTATCTAAGCCAAAAAACTAGAAGAATCCTCATCACTCCATAAGCAACTGCGAAGCACCAATGTGATACAATAAAAATAATACAAATTACAGGAAAAGAATCATAAATTCTTCATATGTATTTCATATTTATTGAAATAAATGATAGAATGACAAGAATAAAGCGTGGATAAAATGGCAGGAGAGATGGTTCTTTTTCACATAATACTATAGGCTCCGAGTAATAAAAAACTGTGCGGGAAAATTTTAAATCAGTCAAGTTATAAAAAAGAATGAAAAAGGAAAAACTAGTGATGACTAAAGAATACTCTAGTAAGTGCTTCTGATGAGGACATCCGACCGTGAAAGTTTATCAGAGGAGTCGAAGATCGACGATTATGATCGCCCCAC